>WNWK01022447.1:0-32544 GCA_009830355.1 Cherax destructor
TCACGAAAATAAGTACAATATGAGAGAGTGATTATGGGAAGCTAGAATCCTAATGTAAGAATTCACTTTACAAGTTATACTAGGGTTGGTTGTCTTAGAGCTAGAGCTCATTAATAGTATTTCCATCTCCTTGGATCAAGAGACTCAGGCAGGTTCATACATCCACCTATGATGTTGTACAAGACCAAACTCCTAGTCTTCAGATTAAGAAATTACTCAAAGTGTTTGACCATAGAGTTACTAGTATGGCAAACTGGACAATTTATCCAACACCTTGGATCAAGAACATCCCAGACAGGCCCCCATTTGTTACAAAAAGACACGATATCTATTAGTAATAGACATCTCCATTGAACACTAGAAAGGATAGCCCTTCTAGCATCCAGCCTGTTACTGGGCTTTAGCAACAAAGTCAGTATCCTGGTCCAGTTATCCGACATATTATCAATAACACCATTGGATCCCAACTGAGAGGATACTAACTAAAGAAATATATTTAAAATGTTTATTATCAAAGTTAGAACGTCTAGGGTATCGTAGTAAACAAATGTACATATGATCAGGATGTTCATTAAGTTATGAATTAGAAGGTTAGCTCCTATACTTCTCTCATATACAATAAGACTGTGCTGAGGGCACATATATCTAAATGACTCAGAAGTACCATCAGGTACAATGTCAGTAATTACAATAATGCAGATATATACAAATAAGAATAGATGTGTGTATGAGTGTGCTCCAGGTAACTCTAAGACTCGACTCAACCAGTGTCCAAATGAACAACTTCTCATAAGCTAGCTTCTCTAACAAACTGACAATCAGAACAGCTTGATTGACCAGTAAAATGACCAATTCGCAGAACAGCAATATAACAAGCAACAGCAACACAGCGTCAGGAACAAGGAGATAGAAAATCGACCCTAACTGGGGACCATCAGTAGATCCTCCAAAATAGTCACAAAACTCCCTTACTACTGAATCCAGGTTCAGCATAAAAATCCCAGACTGTGATGGTGCACTGATGCCTTATCAAATTAGGTCAGGAGTTGTAGCAGGAGAGAGGTGTTGTCTCAACGAGGGTCATCAGGCCAGAGAGCAAGAAGAAGGAGAAGCAGTCTCCCACCTCAGGTGTGGTCAGGCCACCGACTGACTCACAGCAACTCGACGCTGGCAATATAACAAGCGAAGTCTCGTAAGCGGTAGTTTGCCAACTCCAAGGCAGCTACTACACTCTTCCTGTGGTTTAGCGCTTTTATTTTATTATAATAATAATAATAATACTACACTCTTGAGCACAATATTTAATGTTACATCCTACCTAATTAAAATCGCTAATTCAAATAATAATATAAAGCAAGGTATTAACGATTTAACTATTATCGAAAATATCAACAATATAAAATTATAAGAAAAGAAAAATATACATCAAAAATTATATAAACATGTATATACAATGGGGCCCATTCTGGGGTTGCAATAGTGGCCAGCCCACAGTTACCCGGGCACGGCCCAGGTGAGAGGACGATGCTCGTCTGCCTGACTGTGGGTGGTGTCCAGCCCACAGTTACCCTGGCACTGCCCAGGTGACAGGACGACACTCGTCTGCCTTACTGTGGGTGGTGACCAGCCCACAGTTACCCTGGCACTGCCCAGATGAGAGGACGACGCTCTTCTGCCTGACTGTGGGTGGTGACCAGCCCACAGTTACCCTGGCACTGCCCAGGTGAGAGGTTGACGCTCGTCTGCCTGACAGTGGGTGGTGACCAGCCCACAGTTACCCTGGCACTGCCCAGGTGAGAGGTTGACGATCGTCTGCCTGACTGTGGGTGGTGGCCAGCCCACAGTCTGATGCTCTAATGCTATGATGCTATGATACTATGATGCTATGATGCTCTGATGCTCTGGTGCTATGGTGCTCTGATGCTATGATGCTCTGATACTAAGATGCTCTGATGCTCTGATGCTATGATGCTTTGATGCTTTGATGCTATGATGCTCTGATGCTCTGGTGCTATGATGCTGATGTAGACAGCCTGACTGTCTGCATAGACAGCCCATGCTGTCTGCCAGCTTAGTTCATATTTCGTGCCATGCTAATTTCCATAGTTTCCGCCAGAGGGCAAGCCTGTAGGCATACCCATGTGAGTCTGCCTCACCCCTGCCTCTCTCTCACTTGGCGCCCGGACAACACTCAGTCAACAGGCCTACTCCTCTCCCTCTCGCAAGGCATGGCCCTTGGCCATGGCCACAGACATGCAGCCTGTGAACTCGCACCTTTATACAAATAAAGTAAGAAGCCTCCGAAGCCTTATCATTGCATTCCCGCTACCAAGAAAACTCCAAATAACATATCGTTATAAATGTTGCCAGCGGTGCCTCGCAGCAGATGTGTTTGCCTGCGAGGGAAGGAAGAGGAATGAAGTTTGTCTTTGCTTCATCACTCTACACTAGAAGCATCCGTCTCTCAACGAGTTATCCTGATGTCGTGTCTGCAAATCTCAGCATCCAGACACAGGTACAAGCAGGATTCAGGCCGAAATTTGTCTAATTCTCCGAGAAATGGCGTCACTGACTTCACGCCACAGCGTCCCATGCTGTTTCTCAGTCACGTGTTCAGTCTTGCCAGCATGTTCTGCTGTTGTTGTTCAGCTCAGCACTGCTATTTCAGCACTTCAGAGGTGAGTTTGTGGTGATTTCAGCGTCTAGTGTGAGTGTCTCCCTCGTGTATGGGTAGGGTGAGAGTAGGAAGCGGCCAGGCTCCTCGCCTCTCACCCAGACACTCACGCTCGGACTAGTGTACGCCGCCACACACTCCACTCACCACTGCCCACTCCCTCTATGCTGTTTTCTGTGAATTTCCTTGTGAATTCTTGCCAGTACTGTGTATCAGAGTGTCAGAGGCCACTCGAAGCCACGTGTGACCAAGCCACGTGATCAGCACGCCATGTGGGTAAGCCAGATCAGCAAGCCACGCTGTGGTCTGCGCCCACATCAACCCATGACGTCACCACGATGCTGCTGACGTCACGATGCTGCCGACTCCACGACGTCACTCCACTGATGTCACTTCGCGATGTCACCCCATGACATCCATCATCATGTCACACCAGAACGTCACCTCGCGACGTCACCCACGATGTTGCCTGACGTTCCTCGCGACGTCTGCTGACATCACTCGCGATGTCACGCCTGACATCATCCATATGATGTCCCGAGTGCTGTAGTTTCACAGTGAGCATTTTATTTTCATTATTGCCGAGAAGTTTGAGAGAAGATATAAGTCGAGTATTCATTATTTTTCTCAGTCAGTGTTCTCACATGTTCGTGTATTACTTAGTGACGATTTTTATACATAAAAACGTCATTTGCTAGTAAGCTATGTTGTACCACATGTGTAGTATGTGTGCAGTTTTCTCGTGTGTCCTATGTAGCACCTGTGTGTTACTTTGTCACCCAGTGTGTGACCAGCGCCCCGCGCGCTTGACAGCTGACATTTGTCAGTCCAGGCGTCAGTTACGAGCGTTTGAGCGCCTTGTACAGAAAGCTCTTATTGTTCGCCGCTCGTAGATGCCTTTGCTGAATCGTACCCGCGACGATTCTCCCATCGAGACCGTTCCACTTCACCTCCAAGACCGTCAGTCCAGTTATTGCAGATGACCAGTCTGGGGACGCTTACACTGCCCTCTGCTGTAACTCCTACTGTCGAGAGATGTCACTCGCCAAGCCTCAGTTAAGCCTGTTGGCAGGCGACTGTCAGCCTCGTGTCACAGCTTCAGTGAGCAGCCTGCACAAAGATGATGTCACTTTGACTGCTGGCCCACTCACTGCAGTATGGTGTATGCTGTTACGACCTCCAGATGTTTTGCCGAGTCGTCCCTGTCACGACTCACTACACACTCTTTAAAAAAGGAGACAGAAAAGAAGGCACTAAACTACAGACCGGTGTCACTTACGTGTATAGTGTGCAAAGTCTTGGAGAAAATCATCAGAAAAAGAATGGTGGAGCATCTGGAGCAGAACAGGTTAATCAACGCCAGACAGCATGGTTTCAGGGAAGGCAAATCCTGTGTAACAAACCTCCTGGAGTTCTATGATAAAGTAACAGAGGTAAGGCAAGAGAGAGAAGGGTGGGTTGACTGCATTTTCTTGGACTGCAGGAAGGCCTTTGACACAGTTCCTCACATGAGATTAGTAAAGAAGATGGAAGACCAAGCGTGTATAACAGGAAGGGCACTGGAATGGATCAGGGAATACCTCACAGGGAGGCAACAACGGGTCATGGTGCGTGATGAGGTATCACAGTGGGCGCCTGTGACGAGCGGTGTACCGCAGGGGTCAGTCCTAGGACCAGTGCTATTCTTGCTATATGTGAATGACATGACGGATGGGATAGACTCAGAAGTGTCTCTTTTCGCAGATGATGTGAAATTAATGAGGAGAATCACATCGGATGAAGACCAAGCAGGACTTCAAAGTGACCTGGACAAGCTTGACATCTGGTCTAGCAACTGGCTTCTCGAATTTAACCCCACCAAATGCAAAGTCATGAAGATCGGAGAAGGGCAAAGAAGACCGCTGACAGAGTACAGGCTAAGTGGACAAAGGCTACAAACCTCATCAAAGGAGAAAGACCTTGGGGTGAGTATAACACCAAGCACGTCTCCGGAAGCACACATCAACCAGATAACCGCGGCAGCATATGGGCGACTGGCAAACCTAAGATTAGCGTTCCGTTACCTTAACAAGGAATCGTTCAAGACACTGTATACCGTATACGTCAGGCCCATACTAGAGTATGCAGCACCAGTCTGGAACCCACACCTGGTCAAGCACGTAAAGAAATTAGAGAAAGTGCAAAGGTTTGCGACAAGGCTAGTTCCACAACTCAGGGGACTGCCTTATGAAGAAAGGTTGAGGGAAATAGGACTAACAACACAGGAGGACAGAAGGGTTAGAGGAGACATGATAACGACATACAAAATACTGCGGGGAATCGACAAGGTAGATAGTGACAGGATGTTCCAGAGAGGAAACACAGAAACAAGGGGACACAACTGGAAGCTGAAGACTCAGATGAGTCAGAGGGATGTTAGGAAGCAATTCTTCAGCCATAGAGTAGTTAGGAAGTGGAATAGTTTAGCGAACGATATAGTGGAGGCGGGAACCATACATAGTTTTAAGACAAGGTATGATAAAGCTCACGGAGCAGGGAGAGCAGAGACCCAGTAGCGGACAGTGCAGAGGCGGGGCCAGGAGCTGAGTATCGACCCCTGCAACCACAATTAGGTGAGTACAATTAGGTGAGTACTCGCCGGCAGCGACAGCTCCAGCGACAGTACCAGTCAAGGAATGTCCTCCTGAGTCGCTTGCCAGTCCTGTCCTGTTGTGACTACTGACGACGCCTCACTCGAGGGCACCAGCAGTTGTGCCCCAGGTTGAGTGAACCCTGCAGTGACTAATACGATGTCTGCTTCACCTCCCAGAGGAGTCCGTACCCTGTTACGTCACAGCTCATGTCTCCCGTGTTGCAGTACGTGTCCAGACGCAGGAAGGCGTGCAGTGCTGCATCGACGCTCACTGCCTTAGACCACGAAGCACACCGTTTTTTTCTTCCCTCTCTGGAGGAAGTTTTTTTTCTATGTCCATATGTTTATGTATATACGTATTTTTCTTACGTGTTCTGTGACCTGTTCTTGCGAGAGAGAGACCCGAGTTTTTTTTACTGCCATTCATGGTCGGGTCGACCATGGGTAGCGTGACCGAGCGATGTAGACAGCCTGACTGTCTGCATAGACAGCCCATGCTGTCTGCCAGCTGAGTTCATATTTAGTGCCATGCTAATTTCCATAGTTTCCGCCAGAGGGCAAGCCTGTAGGCACACCCATGTGAGTCTGCCTCACCCCTGCCTCTCTCTCACTTGGCGCCCGGACAACACTCAGTCAACAGGCCTACTCCTCTCCCTCTCGCAAGGCATGGCCCTTGGCCATGGCCACAGACACGCAGCCTGTGAACTCGCACCTTTATACAAATAAAGTAAGAAGCCTCCGAAGCCTTATCATTGCATTCCCGCTACCAAGAAAACTCCAAATAACATATCGTTATACTATGATGCTCTGATGGTATGATGCTATGATGCTCTGATGCTCTGATGCTATGATGCTCTGATGCTCTGATGCTATGATGCACTGATGCTCTGATGCTCTGATGCTATGATGCTATGATGCTCTGATGCTATGATGCTATGATTCTCTGATAATCTGATGCTATGATGCACTGATGCTCTGATGCTATGATGTTATGATGCTCTGATGCTATGATGCACTGATACTCTGATGCTCTGATGCTATGATGCTCTGATGCTCTGGTGCTCTGATGCCATGATGCTCTGATACTATGATGCTCTGGTGATCTGATGCTCTGATGCTATGATGCTCTGATGCTATGATGCTATGATGCTCTGATGCTATGAGGATATGATGCTATGATGCTCTGGTGCTATGATGCTATGATGCTATGATGCTATGATGCTATGATGCTCTGGTGCTATGATGCTATGATGCTCTGATGCTCTGATGCTATGATGCTATGATGCTCTGATGCTCTGGAGCTATGATGCTCTGATGCTCTGATGCTATGATGCTCTGATGCTCTGGTGCTATGATGCTCTGATGCTCTGATGCTATGATGCTCTGATGATCTGATGCTATGATGCACTGATGCTCTGATGCTCTGATGCAATGATGCTATGATGTTCTGATGCTATGATGCTCTGATGCATTGATGCTCTGATGCTATGATTTTATGATTCTATGATGCTCTGATGTTCTGATGCTATGATGCTATAATGCTCTGATGCTCTGATGCACTGATGCTCTGATGCTATGATGCTCTGATACTATGATGCTATGAATCTATTATGCTATGATACTCTGATGCTATGATGCTCTGATACTATGATGCTCTTATGCTATGATGCTCTGATGCTCTAATGATATGATGCTCTGATGCTATGATGCTATGATACTATGATGCTATGATGCACTGATACTATGATGCTCTGATACTATGATGCTATGATGCTCTGATGCTATGATGCTCTGATAATATGATGCTCTGATGCTATGATGCTCTGATGCTATGATGCTCTGATGCTCTGATGCTCTGATGCTCTGATGCTCTGGTGCTATGATGCTCTGATGCTCTGGTGCTCTAATGCTCTGATGCTATGATGCTCTGATGCTCTGGTGCTCTGATGCTCTGATGCTATGATGCTCTGATGCTCTGGTGCTCTTATGCTCTGATGCTCTGATGCTCTGGTGCTCTAATGCTCTGATGCTCTGATGCTCTGTTGCTCTGGTGCTCTGATGCTCTGATGCTCTGATGCTCTGGTGCTATGATGCTATGATGCTATGATGCTATGATGGTCTGATGCTCTGGTGCTATGATGCTATGATGCTCTGGTGCTCTGATGCTTTGGTGCTCTGATGCTCTGATGCTATGATGCTATGATGCTCTTGTGCTCTGGTACTCTGATTCTCTGATGCTCTGGTGCTATGATGCTCTGATGCTATGATGTTCTGGTGCTCTGATGCTATGATGCTCTGGAGCTCTGATGCTCTGATGCTATGATGCTATCATTCTCTGATGCTATGATGCTCTGGTGCTCTGATGCTCTGATGCTATGATGCTATGATGCACTGATGCTATGATCCTATGATGCTCTGGTTCTCTGATGCTCTAGTGCTATGATGCTATGATGCACTGATGCTATGATGCTATGATGCACTGATACTATGATGCTCTGATGCTATGATGCTATGATGCTATAATGCTCTGATGCTCTGATGCACTGATGCTCTGATGCTATGATGCTCTGATACTATGATGCTATGAATCTATTATGCTATGATACTCTGATGCTATGATGCTCTGATACTATGATGCTCTTATGCTATGATGCTCTGATGCTCTAATGATATGATGCTCTGATGCTATGATGCTATGATACTATGATGCTCTGATGCTCTGATGCTCTGATGTTCTGGTGCTATGATGCTCTGGTGCTCTGGTGCTATGATGCTCTGATGCTCTGGTGCTATGTTGCTCTGATGCTCTGGTGCTATGATGCTCTGGTGCTATGATGCTCTGAGGCTATGATGCTATGTTGCTCTGATGCTCTGGTGCTCTGATGCTATGATGCTATGATGCTATGATGCTATGCTGCTATGATGCTCTGATGCTCTGGTGCTATGATGTTATGATGCTATGATGCTCTGATGCTATGATGCTCTGATGCTCTGATGCTATGATGTTATGATGCTATGATGCTCTGATGCTATGATGCTCTGATGCACTGATGCTCTGGTGCTATGATGATATGATGCTCTGATGCTCTGATGCTATGATGCTATGATGCTATGATTCTCTGATGCTATGAAGCTATGATGCTATGATGCTACGATGCTATGATTCTCTGATTCTCTGATGCTATGATGCTATGATGCTCTGATGCTCTGATGCTCTGGTGCTATGATGCTATGATGCTATGATGCTATGATGCTCTGATGCTCTGATGCTCTGATGCTCTGGTGCTATGAAGCTATGATGCTATGATGCTCTGATGCTCTGATGCTCTGATGCTCTGGTGCTATGAAGCTATGATGCTATGATGCTCTGATGCTCTGATGCTATGATGCTATGATGCTATGATGCTCTGATGCTATGAAGCTATGATGCTATGATGCTCTGATGCTATGATTCTCTGATGCTATGATGCTCTGATGCTATGATGCTATGATGCTATGATGCTATGAAGTTATGATGCTATGATGCTCTGATGCTATGATGCTATGATGCTATGATGCTATGATGCTCTGATGCTATGAAGCTCTGATGCTCTGGTGCTATGATGCTATGATGCTATGCTGCTGAACGCTGCTTCGTTCATTATGCTGTTTAGTGAACTGCTCACTTTACTGTTCACGAAAGCGGGTGACTATTTTATTTCAGTCACGTTTTAAGTCGAGTTAAGCAGAAAACACTAAACACTCATATATTAATTACTCGTGTACCTCTGAGTTCCAGATGGTACAGTTTCTTTAAAGCTTTTTATAGCAGTGTTATGAGTGTGATGCTAAAAGTTTAAATAAAATATATAGAATAGTGAAGTCCCGAAATTTAGTTAGAGAACCAACTTAGATATTTTTCTTATTAAATTTCTTCCCTCGAGGGAGAGTCCTTGATGCTGGTGAGGGCTCTTGATCTAAGAAATTGTATCTGTGCTCCAGTTCCCTAAATTGAGCCTGAATGCATTCCGACCTCCCCCCACACACGGGCTATATGTCCCTAAGTGTTTAGCGCTCCCCATACAATTAAAAACAATAATTATTAAAACTCACTTTTATTTGTTAGTATTTATTCAACCAGATGTATTACAATTTACTTAAACAAAAGCACTATGGAACACGATAATTGGTCATCAGGTCAGACTGATGACCTGTTACAGGTGCAGACTAGATGCTGGAGGGGAATCAATACATTAGTATTCATTGGTAGATGTCTAACATAACACATGTTGAAATTTATAACAGTGTACTCACCTAACTCACATGTGTTTGAGTATGCATGTGTGTGTGTGTGTGTGTGTGTGTGTGTGTGTGTGTGTGTGTGTGTGTGTGTGTGTGTGTGTGTGTGTATTCATGTAAATTAATTCACATAGCGAAAAACAACACAGCAAAATATGTTCATAAGGGTATATATATATATATATATTTATATATATATATATATATACTATATATTATTGTTACCACGAACGAGTGGTATTGATCAATAACTACACTGCACTAGCCAGGGGTCGAACCCATGATGCTTTGGCCCGCCTCTTAGTGAGCGAAACACATGACGCTCTAGACCACTGAACCACACAATCCTTAAGAGTAGCGCATCCAGTAGAACTGAATGTTGTACTCGCTACCCAAGGTCATACGGTGGTGTGGACGCCTCTAAGCTAATTTCATTCTCCTCCCTGTTTGGTGTACTAGCTCAACAGGCAACTTCATTTCAGAATCTCCCAAAACCACAGTGTCATCAGCAAAAAGCAGCTGTGACAACTCCCACTTTGTGTTAGATTCTTTATCTTTTAACCCCACATCTTTTGCCAACTCCCGAGCATTCACTTCTCTTACAACCTCATCTATAAATATATTAAACAACTATGGTGACATCACCATCCCTGTCTAAGGCCTACTTTTACTGGAAATAATCTCCTCTCGCCTACATACTCTAACCTGAGCCTCACTATTCTCGTAAAAACTTTTCACCGCTTTCAATAACCTACCTCCTATTCCATACATTTGCAACATCTGCCACATTGCCCCTCTATCCACCCTATCATATGCCTTTTCCAAATCCATAAATGCCAAAACACTTCTTTACCCTTATCTAAATATTGTTCACCTATATGTTTCACTGCAAACACTTGGTCTACACACCCCCTACCCTTCCTAAAGTCCCCTTATTTATTGCTGTCCTACTCTCTGTCTTACTCTTAATTCTTTCAATAATAACTCTACCATTCACTTTACCAGGTATACTGAACAGACTTATTCCATTATAATTTTTACACTCTCTTTTGTCCCCTTTGCTTTTATACAAAGGAACTATGCATGCTCTCTGCCAGTCTCTAGGTACCTTACCCTCTTCCATACATTTATTAAATAAAACCTCTTCAAGGCTCCTTGGCGTGGTGAAGAGGTCTTGGTCTGAGGAATTAGACCTTTTGGTCTTCTTCCTCAGACCAACCTATTCCCCCTAATCCTCCTCCCTATCCCATCTTCCCCATCCTCCCTTTTCCCTTTCCTCATCCTTTCCTCCTCATCCCTCCCTTATTCCCTTCCCATTTTTACCCTGGGAGCTTCTCTCCACAGGCATTCTAGTTCCTAGGTAGGGAAGGGTACCGTGGTCATCCCATTCCGTGGAGGTTCTTGGGGTGGTGTAGTTTGCCGTGGAATCTGGATCGCCTGAGGATGTCCCGATTCCTCTCCGGTCTCCCGGGGATGGACTTGGGTATCTTTTGGGCGACAGGTGTATCTCTGGAGGCCACCTTCGGATTCCGGGGTGGTGGTCGAAGGAGGTATGCTTTGTGGCGGATATCCAGCCGCCCTCTCTTTGTCCGCCGAGGTGCTCGGTGGATGTGAGGTTGCTATCCCGATTGCTGGTTTACTGGCATGAAGGGTAGGGTATGGCACGGTTCCATGCAGCATCTGCACTACTTGCAGTGTTGAGGTCCTCTTGGGCGCGGAGGGGAGTTACGCCCTTTCATTCCTCCTAGGGCTATTCCTCCACGTTCCCCCTTTTCTATTCTTTTTTTATTAAAATAAAAAAGAAAAGTAACCTAACCATGGTGACCCATGAACCAACTACCTCTGGCCCCTTCCTGATACCGCACCTAGTTCTGACCCTACCTCGTTAACGGACAACTCTTCGGACAACTCTAATACCCCTGTACCTCTTGCTGGTGCCGGTTCGTCACCTGCTTCAGGTACTGGGGTTCCGACTGGCCCTTATGACATATCTGACCTTCGCTCTTCTCTGACCTTGATTCCGGCTTCTCCCTCGACGGTGCGGCAATTTTCGGATCGCTCACCCGTCACCCATCGGACCACCCTCGGTCCCACATCCAAACGACCAAGACCCTTACATGACGATTCGACACTTCCTTCTCGTTCTTCTCAGAAATGACCAGCTCGTCACGCACTCCCCTTAAATGCTCTGTTTCACACTACTCAATGGACTAAGTTTTTTACTCTACGACCGACCTCTCCTAATACCTATCTTTCCAATCATAGTATTGGTAAAGCTCTCCTACGCCATGTAGGTAAAGATATCTCATTTCATGCTCTCAAGAGCGGCACTCGCATCATCACGGTCCAGAATGCTGGCCAAGCTCGTGATCTTTCTCTCCTTACGACAATAGATAGTATTCCTATCACTATTGACAAACATCATTCACTCAACTCTTGTAGTGGTACAGTCATTTTACCCCACACCATTGTCCAACGGAATTTCCAGACATGTGGTGATGACATTTTAGAGCAGCTTGAGCTCCAAGAACTCCCTATCCTTAAAGTTGACACTTTTGTCCTCCCTACCAATAAGCGAAGACGTTATCCTTGCAATATAGCTCGTTTAACATTTGACTGCCGTGAACTTCCACCTTCGGTTTACATAGCAGGTCAACGTTTGCAAGTTCGAAAGGTGACCCCTACACCACAACAGTGTAGAAACTGCTGGCGTTTTGGTCATCCAGCGAAATATTGCAGGTCCATGGTCGAATGCCCAGTCTGTGGTGCCGACGACCATGCCAGTCCTTCTTGTAATCTACCTCTCTCTTGCCTTAACTGTCATGAGGCGCATCCATCGTACTCTCGCCGTTGTCAGGTTTACCTGAATGAGCGGGAAATCCGTTGTCTCAAAGAGGCGGAAGGCTTCTCATATGTTATGGCCGTCTCTCATCTACGCCTTCAAGGAAGACTTCCCCGTATTTCCTATTCTTGCATTGCTAAACCTCGCCCCACTTCTGGGGTCCCAACTTCCCCGGTTTCCTCTGTGGTCGCCTCATCCTCAGTCACCCCTGTCTCGAATCCTTTTGCTGTTCTTGGCTCCGAGGTCCCTACCTCGGCATCCCATACTGTCCACACCCCTTCCTCTACTCACTCGCACTGTTCTGTGTCTACTCGCCCTCGTTCACCACCTAAACCTCAGCGCCCCTCTTCTTCTCATAATTCCGGCACAAAATCCCCATTGCCGGGTTCTTCACCTCCGACTGGTTCTGTAACGTGTGTGGAGGTTCATCCTCCTCCTCGTTCAATATCTTTATCCCCTGTCCCCTCCCAAGTTCCTTCCTTGACTGCCCATTCCCAGGTCGCTTCCACTCCTGTCCCCTCCCAACCCCTTTTGACAGTTTCTTCTTCCATCTCCTCGCCCTCTACTTTCGTACCGTCTATGGTCTCCCAGATTGTTGCTCACACTCCCCCTCCTTTCATATCTAATGTGGTCCCACATCCTGCATCTATGACTCCCGAAACGCTGGAGGCTATTGCAGGATTTATTGCAGAGACTGAACCGTTGATGGACACTGCTCCACCTCCGGTTCCTCCTCCTCTCTCTTCTCCATCTATATCCCCCTTCCTTCACAGCGTCCCCCTCCTTCTCTGATTACAGGTTTTCATCTGCCTCCACACGTGGACTTTTCTAACCCTAGTCCATAGATACCTCTAACTTCGACATATCTTTCTCTCTATACATCATGGCGTATTTGCAGTGGAATATCTGAGGCCTCAGGGGTAACCGGGGTGAGCTTCAGGTGTTGCTCTCCCAGTTTTCCCCTGTTGGTGTCTGTTTGCAAGAACCCAAATTGCAATCCTCTGTTATCCGGCCCTTTTCAGGCTATGATTTGTTATACACACACAACCCGCACATATAAAAAGAGAGGAGCTTATGACGACGTTTCGGTCCGACTTGGACAATTACAAAGTCACACTAACACACAGAACAAGGGAAAGGGGTATATATAGGCAGGCAGACAGGGAAGGGCACAAGAGAGTGGGGTAATAATGGAGGTAGTAGTAGAAGTGGTAGTAGAAGTAGTAGTGGAGTCAGTCATATTCTAGGAAAGGAGCACTGCAATGAAGCTGGCGGCCCGCGTAGGTAGGACAAGAACACAGAGTGGAAAAGGCGAATAAAATGAAGAAGGAGAAAATTAAGGCAAAAGAAAAGAAAAGAAAACCCATAGGAGAACAAGGAGAAGGGGAAGAGATGATTTGTTGTATTCATAGGATCTTTTTTCCGATGGAACCTTTAACGAAAGTGCTCTTCTTATAAGCACTGGTGTTCCATACCGTCAGCTCTATGTTCATTCTTCTCTACATTACACCGCAGCCTGTATCCACTTGAATAAGTGGTATACACTCTGTTCTTTATATCTCTCCCCTTCGAGAGCATTGTCTATCCCAGATGTTGATTTTCTGGTTTCTTCCTTGCCACCACCCCTTCTATTACTTGGCGATTTTAATGCACACCATTTTCTTTGGGGAGGGTCGCACTGTGACTCCCGTGGCGTACTCCTACCCATTTTGATCCCCGAAATCATTCTTTCTCCTGCATTGATCTTTCCATCTGCTCTTCATCAATTGTCCTTGACTTCACCTGGTCTGTCCTCCCGGACTTGCATGATAGTGATCATTTCCCAATCATCCTTAGGTCCCCTTCGTATTCTCCACCTCCTCGTAGCCCACGCTGGCAATTTGACCGGGCGAAATGGGACCTTTACACACACCTTACTACCTTTCATGAAGTTCCTTCCTCGTCTTCCATTGATGAGGTTTTACATCTCTTTTCGTCCTCCATCTTCACGGCAGCTTCACATTCTATCCCCCAAACCTCAGGCAAGCATATTCAGAAGTGCGTGCCTTGGTGGTCTCCTGCTTGTGCTCGGGCAGTACGTTTGAAACGCGCTGCGTGGGGCAGGTATCGGTATAACAGAACCACAGAGAGACTCCTTGATTTTAAGCAGAAGAGAGCAATTGTTCGCCGTGTCATACGTGACGCTAAACGCACTTGCTGGCGAGATTACGTTTCCACGGTCACTTCGGCTTCCTCAATGAGTGCAGTCTGGAAGAAAGTGTGGAAATTGAGTGGTAAATTCTCCCCCGACCCGGCTCCTGTTCTTCAGGTTGCCGGTGTCGATATAGCACACCCTCTTGCCGTTGCCACTGAAATTGGTAATCATCTGGTCCGCATTTCTCAGGGGCTCCATCTAGTATGCCCCTCGTTCCTTTCTTCTAAGTCTGCCAGCGAGTTAAAGCCCTTAGATTTTTCTTCTCTCAGAGAGGAATCTTATAATGTGCCTTTTACCCTTCAAGAACTGGAGGCAACACTCTCTGCTTGCCGATCATCGGCAGCTGGGCCAGACGGCATACATATTCGTATGCTACAGCATTTACATCAGTCTGCTCTTACTGTCCTCTTACGACTCTTTAATCTTATATGGTCGCTATGAGTTATTCCCCAACTGTGGAAGTCTGCTATTACTCTCCCTTTTCGCAAACCGGGTACTACGGAACATGATACCTCCCACTACCGTCCCATCGCTCTTACCAGTGCAATTTGCAAGGTGATGGAACGTCTAGTTAATAGACGTTTGATGTGGTATTTAGAGACGCACAGTAGTCTCTCCACTAGTCAATATGGCTTTCGTAAGGGCAATTCTGCCACTGACCCCTTACTGCGCTTGGATACGTATATTCGTAATGCCTTTCCCAATAACCACTCGGTTATCGCCATCTTTTTCGATCTTGAGAAGGCTTATGACACAACTTGGAAGTATAATATCTTGACCCAGGCCCACTCCTTAGGCCTCCGAGGCAATCTACCATTTTTTCTTAAGGCTTTCTTAACTGAAAGACATTTCCGTGTCCGGGTTAGTAATGAGCTTTCCCCGGACTTTGTCCAAGTTGAAGGTGTCCCCCAGGGTTGTGTTCTGAGCACAACACTATTTCTCCTTGCTATAAATAATCTGGCATCAGTTCTCCCATCCAACATTTGGTCATCGCTTTATGTGGACGACTTTGCTATAGCTTGTGCAGGTGCTGACTGTCACCTCATTGCAGTTTCCCTCCAGCATGCCGACAACCGAGTTTCCGATTGGTCCACCTCTCATGGGTTTAAATTTTCTAGTAGCAAAACTCATCAAATTACGTTTACTAGACGTTCAGTGGTCTCTGATCATCCGTTGTACCTGTACGGCTCACGTATTCCAGAACGTGATACAGTCAGGTTTCTCGGCCTCCTGTTTGACTGTCGATTGTCCTGGAAACCTCACATTACATCTCTGAAGGCAACTTGTCATAGCCGGCTGAACCTCGTAAAAACCCTCGCACATCTTTCGTGGGGGGCTGATCGTAGCACTCTCCTCTGCCTGCATTCAGCCCTAATTTTATCGAAACTCGATTATGGTGACCAGATATATTCGGCGGCCTCCCCTGCTACTCTTTCCGGCCTTAATCCCATTCATCACCAGGGATTGCGTTTATGCCTTGGTGCATTTCGTTCTTCCCCAGTTGAGAGCCTCTATGTAGAAGCGAACATTCCATCCTTGTCCGATCGTCGTGATGCACATTGCATTCGCTATTATGTTCGCTCCCATGACCTCCGCAATCCTTCCATGTATAAGAATGTTACAGATGTTAGTAGACGCTCTTTATTTGTTCGTCGCTCCTGCTTACTTCGTCCCTTTTCTCTTCGTCTACATTCACTCCTGTCTTCCCTTCAGCTACCACCTCTATATGTTCATGTGACGTCTCCCTTTCCCCTACCCCCTTGGGAAGTTCCTGTTGTCCGTGTCTGTTCTATTCCTCTACCTTGCGCGAAAGCCCGCCTACCTACGGCGGCTTCTCGCTCTTTTTTTCTAGACCACTTAATCTCTCATTCCCATGCCATCGCAGTGTACACCGATGGTTCAAAGTCGTCTGACGGTGTTGGATTCGCAGCAGTGTTTCCAGACAGCGTCTTGCGAGGGCATCTATTACCCTCGGCTAGCATATTTACGGCTGAATTGTATGCCATTCTTGTGGCACTTATCCGTATTGCATCTATGCCTGTATCACCATTTGTTGTCATTTCAGACTCCCTTAGTGCTTTACAGGCTATCCGTAAAATTGATACACCTCACCCCCTAGTTCTTCGTATCCAACTTTGGTTACGCCGTATCTCTAGCAAGCACAAAGATAGTTTTTTGTTGGGTCCCTGGTCATGTTGACGTACAGGGCAATGAACAGGCAGACACTGCTGCGCGGTCAGCAGTACATGACCTTCCAGTTTCATATAGAGGTGTTCCTTTTACAGACTATTTTGCGGTTATTGCTACCTACCTTTGCACCCGTTGGCAACAACGATGGTTTGACCTGCTAAATAACAAACTTCATTCTATTAAACCGAGTATAGGTTTCTGGCCATCTTCTTGTCACCAATGTCGAGGTTGGGAGACTACACTCTCCCGTCTTCGCATTGGCCACACTCGTCTTACGCACGGGTATCTCATGGAGAGGCTCCCTGCCCCTCTCTGTGAACATTGTCAGGTTTCAGTGTCTGTTCGACATATTCTGTTGGACTGTCCACTTTATCAACGAGCACGCAGAATTTACCTCCAACGGTGTCTTCGCTCTGCGGCCCTTTCTTTACCTTCCCTTCTTGCTGATGGACCCTCCTTTAATCCTGACTCTCTCGTTGACTTTTTGACAGAAACTGACTTATTACACAAACTCTGAAGATTATACCTCTAGCACCTCCCTCAGTCCCTTCTACCTCGATCTCTTGCTACCCTCTATCCCTGCACTATCCGCTGTCCTACTACACTCCATACCCTACTAATCATCCATCTCCCGCTTACAATCTATTCTCCCTGCATCCTGTCCTGACCTGCTGCGCTGTATACCCCTTGTGGTTTAGCGCTTCTTTTGATTATAATAATAATAATCACGCACCTTCCCCACTCACAACTGGCTCTTCCTCACTCCTACAAGATGTTATACCTCCCTGCCCAATGTACGAATCACAGCTTCTCTACCTTCATAAACATTTAACAGTTCCTCAAAATATTCCTTCCATCTTTTTGAGTCTTCCAACTTTCCATCTAATAACTCTCCTCTCCTATCTTTAACTGTCAAATCCATTTGTTCCTAGGCTTTCTAAGCCTATTAATCCCACTACAGAACTTTTTCTTATTCTTAGGAAAATTTATTGATAACATCTCACCCACTCTCCATGGGGAAGTGGAACAGAATTCTTCCTCCATAAGCCATGTGTGTCGTAAAAGGAAACTAAAATGCCAGGAGCAAGGGGCTAGTAACCTCTTCTCCTGTATATATTACTAAATGTAAAAGGAGAAACTTTAGTTTTTTACTTTTGGGCCACCCCGCCTCAGTTGGATACGGCTGGTGCGTTGAAAGAAGAAAGAAAGATCTCACTCACTCTCTCATTTGCTCTCTTTTTACCTTGCTTCATCACTCTCTTAACCTCTCTTTTTTTCTCCATATATACTCCTCCCTCCTTGCATCACATCTACTTTGTAAAAACCTCTCATAAACAGTTTAACCCCAAGTTTCGGTCGTAATCCATTCCAGGAGCTAGGCCTAAACTTGAAGCGGCCGAAAGTCGAAGCAATATTTGCCATAAGAAATAATGTAAATACAATTAATCTGTTCCACCCAAAAATATTCACAAAAAATTAATTTTTTTAAAGAATAAATACTATAGTTTTACATACAGAAAACAATGAGAAATAAATATAAAGCACTAATTTTAATGGATAAATGAACATTTAAATCAGTTTTACCTTTATTGAAGACTCTTGTTGGCATATGAGTGAGGCAGGAGAGTTTGTTTGGAGGCAGGACAAGATAGTCCTTCAATATGACACTAATATCAACTCTACGGCTTATTTATCTAGCACAATTCATCTAATATGACATAATAAACAATATTAATAACAGAAACATGATATATATTCTAGAATGAATAAAATATGTCATATGTCTCTCTCCCTAACCTACGAGTGTTGTTTGTTGTTGGGTGTATAATGGCCACTGAAAGATAAGCCTTACATAGGAGTGGTGATGGCCGCCAGAGATGGCGGTGTTGTCAATCGCCCTATATAACTCCAACCACATTGGAGGAGTCAATTTTGTGCTGTCCTTTTCCTATCGATTAATCGCTTAACTTACTTGCTACACTGTTAATGCTACACTTTATCACTGGCTGGTGCTATAGCCTTTATCGATTATGCTGCTTTAGTATCGTACATATCGTAGAATCACTGAATCACTGAAGAAGGCACATTCTCCCCTCTCTCCTCCTCCTCCATTTTGGTACTTTGCTACAATTTCTATCGTGTTTGTCACTTTCTTTACCAAAGGGCTGCCACTATGAAGTTTCTTTGGGCCCATGGTGGGTTATTTCACAGTCACAATCAATAAACAAGCACTAAACAGAATGAATTTATTGTGAAATGTTTGGATGAGCGCTCAGGGTAATGTTCACTCAAGGATAAACAAAGCTAGACTGGCTCACGACGCCTGCATGGGGAGGCGGACAGATCTGGTATGCCGGCCGAAACTCGGGGTAACGGCTGAAAGTCGGGACAAAATTAGGCCGAAAAAAGCGACCGAAACTCGAAGCGGCCGATACTCGAGGATGCCGAAACTCGGGGTTCCACTGTACTAACTTTTTCTCTCTTACTAGTCTCTTTACCTTATCATTTCACCAATCATTCTTCTTCCCTCCTGCACCCACTTTTCTGTAACCACACACTTCTGCTGAACACTAACACTTCATTCTTAAATCTATCCCATACCTCTTCAACCTCATTACATATACTCTCGCTAGCCCATCTTTCTTCCAATAGTTGTTTATCTTTCTTCTTCTTTCAACAAACACAGAGTTAGCCTGTCTTTCATAGGCTTGTGTCCTGGCAGTGCCTTTTCCTCCTGAGTAATGAAGGTCCTGTTGGGCATTTTCTTCCAAAACAGGCCTGTTTCATCACAATTAAACACTTGTTGGGGTTCGAATTTTTCAGTGTCTACGAACCCCTGGAATTCCTGCACAAACTTTTCAGCTGCACGTTTGTCTGAGCTGGCTGCCTCACCATGTCTCGCAACACTGTGTATGCCACTACATTTCTTAAACCTCTCAAACCAGCCTTTGCTGGCTTTAAAATCACTCGCCTCACCACTGGTTCCAGGCATTGTCTAGACAAGATCTGCGTTCAACTTCCTTGCTTTTTCACAAATTATCGCCGTGGAAATACTATCAACTGCTATCTGTTTTTCATTGATCCACACCCCCATCAACTTCTCAACCTCATCCACTGTTTTCGATCTATTTTTCGTTAACATATCAACCCCTTTTGCATCATTAGCTTCCTTGATTTCATATCTCTTTGCCAGGATAGTGGTGATAGTAGATGTGTTTTTCTTGTACATCCTGGCAAGCTCACTCACACGTATACCACTCTCATATTTTTCAACTACAGTGGTCCCTCGGTTTTTGCCGAAAATTTGTTCCAGAATGCTGCTCAAGTGCCATTACCGAACGAATTTACTTCCTTAAGAAATAATGTCACGTAGGTTAGTCTATTTCAGACCCCCAAAAATACACTTGCAACAGGACTTACGAAAATACACTTACATAAATGTTCGAGTTTGGAGATGCACGAAAACCGAGGGACCACTGTATCTCCTTCTTTAGTTCGATGGTGTTTCTCACTCTCTTTACCACAGGGGTGCCACTAGGAAGCTTCTTTGGACCCATGGTGACTTATTTCACAGTGACAATCACTGAACCAGCAATAAACACAACAAAAGTACAGTGTATTGTGAATGTTTGAAAGAGCGCGCTAGGTAATGTTCTCTCAATGGTAAACAACGCTAAACTGGCGTCCTTCACGGGCAGGCGGACAGGTCTGGTACGGGCCGCTACACGAGGGAAATATTTACTAAAAAAAGCGCTCGTTACACGAATTCACCGCTATATGGAATCACCGCTAGTCGAGGGACCACTGTACATGCATGTGATGTGTGACCTAAGTGTAAGTAGAAGCAACAAGACGTACCTGAAACCTCGAATGTTTATGAGACAGAAAAAAGACACCAGCAATCCTACCATCATGTAATACAGTTATACGTTTTTGTTTCACACTCACTTGGTAGGACGGTAGTACCTCCCTGGGCGGTTGCTGTATCCCAACCTACTACCTAGGAGTAGTTGTTTATATCTTACCCTAATTCCTCCTCCTTTAGTTTATAAACCTTCATATCTCTCTTACTTGCTGATGCTAAATTCTCCTTGTTACCCATCTACCTTTAACTCTCACTGTAGCTACAACTAAAAAATGATCTGATATATCTGTGGCCTCTCTTTAAACATGCACATCCTGAAGTCTACCCATCTTGTATACTTATCTTTTTTTCTTAAAATATGTACAGTGGAACCCCGGTTTTCGTCTGGTCCAGTTATCGTACAGTTCAGTTTTCGACCACTTTTTTCGGCAAAATTTTCCCCTCGTTTTCGTACTTCCGCTCGGAAATAGTCCATACCAGACACGTCCGCCTGCCTGCGGGACACGGCCGCTCATACTCAGTCTGCCTTTGTTACTCGTTCAGTGAGCATTACTCTATGCGTTCATCCAAAACATTTCGTAATAATCCATTGTTTTTTGTGCTTGCGACAGCTAAATAAGCCACCATGGGGCCAAAGAAAGTTTGGAGTGCCAGCCCTTTGGTAAAGAAGGTGAGAAACACAATAGAATTCAAGAAAGAACTCGTAGAAAAATAGGAAAGTGGCGTACGTGTGGCCAAGCTTGCCAGGATGTATGGGAAGTCCAAATCAACAATCTGTTCCATCCTGGTGAAGAAAAAAGAAATCAAGAAAGCTGATGTTGCAAAAGGGGTAAATGTGCTAACGAAACAGAGATTGCAAACACTCGAAGATGTTGAGAAGTTGTTGGTGTGGATCAACCAAAAACAGTTAACAGGAGATAGTGTTGTGGAGGCTATAATTTGCGAAAAGGCATGGCAATTGCATGTGGATTTCGTAAAGAAAATGCCTGGAATTTGTGCTGCTGTTAGTGAATTTAAGGCCAGCAAAGGCTGGTTCAACAGATTCAAGAAGCGAAGTGGGATACACAGTGTGGCATGGCATGGCGAGGCTGCAAGTTCGGACAAACGTGGGGCCGAAGAATTCGTTGATGAATTCAAGGAGTATGTAGAGGCTGAAGGATTCCTCCCCAACAAGTCTTCAATTGTGACGAAACAGGCATCTTTTGGAAGAAAATGCCAACGAGGACCTACATCATGCAGGAGGAAAAGGCACTGCCAGGACACAAGCCTATGAAGGACAGGCTAACTCTTTTGTTCTGTGGTAATGCTAGTGGGGATTTCAAAGTGAAGCCTTTACTGGTGTATCACTGAAAATCCCAGTGTGTTCAAGAAAAACAATGTCATCAAGAGTAAACTGTGTGTGATGTGGGAGGCTAACAATAAGGCATGGGTCACAAGGCAAATTTTCATTGAGTGGGTCAGTGAAGTGTTTGGCCCGAGTGTGAAGAAATACCTCCTGGAAAATAAATTGCCACTCAAGTGCCTCCTGGTAATGGACAATGCTCCTGCTCATCCTCCAGACTTGGAAGACCAGTTGTTGGGGAAGTTTAGTTTCATCACAGGGAAGTTCTTGCCCCCTAATACCACTCTCTCATCCAGCCAATGGATCAGCAGGTCATTTCAAACTTCAAAAAACTCTACATCAAAGCAATGTTTCAAAGGTGCTTTGAAGTGACCTCGGACACTGAATTGAGTTCTGGAGGAATCACTTCAATATCCTCAGTTGCAAAAGCCTTATAGATAAGACTTGGCAGGGAGTGACTTCCAGGACGATTAACTCTTCTTGGAGAAAATTGTGGCCAGAATGCGTCCTCCAGAAGGATTTTGAAGAATTTGAGGCTGACCCTGACGATCCTATGCCTGTTGTGGAATCCATTGTGTCTTTGGGGAAGTCCATGGGGTTGAAGGCGAGTGGCCAGGATGTGGAAGAGTTGCTGGACGACCACAGGGAAGAGCTAACCACTGAAGAGCTGCAAGACGTTCATCTGGAACAGCAACAGACCCTAGCTGAGGAAATTGCTTCAGAGGAGGAGGAGGAAGAGAGAGGGGAGAATGTGCCTTCTTCAGCGATAAGGACATTTGTGCAAAGTGGAGTGAGGTGTAAAGTTTTGTGGAGAAATATAACCCTATCAAAGCTGTTGCAAGCTGTGTCAGCAACATGTTCAATGACAATGCCTTGTCCCATTTTAGGCAAATCTTAGAGATGCCAGAAACTGGCCTCTCTGGACAGATTTTTTTGTGCAACAGGGGTGCAGTGACTCTCAAGCTGGTCCTAGTGCCAGTAAAAGACAAAGAAGGGAAGTAACCCCGGATAGGGCTTTGATACCTGAAGTCCTTATGGAGGGGAATTCCCCTTCCAAACACTAACCTCTCCTCCCTCTCCCCTCCTCGCTGTCTTCCATACGCCAACAAGAGTCTTCAATAAGGGTGAAAGTGATGTTAAATGTTCATTTATCCATTTCATTAGTGCTTTATATTTATTTCTCATTGTTTTCTGTATGTAAAAATATAGTTATTCTTTATAAAATTTATTTTCTGTTAATATTTTTGGGTGTCTGGAATGGATTAATTGGATTTACATTATTTCTTGTGGGAAATATTACTTCAGTTTTCGTACAAATCGGTTTTCGGCCGACCTTCTGAAGCGGATTAAAGACGAAAACCGGGGTTTCACTGTATTATCTATAACCAAACCCTTATTATCAAAGGCCCCCATTATCATTTTTACACCTGACACCTCAAACTTACCTACCACACCTTCTATAACCATTTCACCCACTTCAGCATTCAGGTCCCCTACCACAACTACTCTCTCACTTGGTTCAAAACTTCCCAAACACTCGGTTAACATCTCCCAAAATCTCTCTCTCTCTCTCTCTACACTTCTCTCTTCTCCAGGTGCATAAACTTATTATAACCCACTTTGCATCTGACCCTTATTTTAATCCATATAATCCTTTTATTTATGCATTTATATTCCCTCTTCTCCTTTCATAACTGAGCCTTCAACGTTATTGCTACCCCTTCCTTAGGTGTAACTCTCTCAGATACTCCTGACCTAATCCCATTTATTTCTCCCCACTAAAATTTTCCTACCCCCTTCAGCTTTGTTTTGCTTAGAACAAGGACATCCAACTTCTTTTCATTCATATCAATGGCAATCATCTCTTTCTTATCATCTGTACCACATCCACACACATTCAGACATCCTAGCTTTATAAAGTTTTTCTTCTTTTTATTTTTAGTATTTTATACAGAAGGGGTTACTAGTCCATTGGTCCCGGCTTTTTAGTCACCTCTTGTGGTTTAGCGCTTCTTTTGACACTCATGGATTTACAGAGGAAAGATTCTTTTCCACTTTCCCATGGAGATGAGAGGAAATACATAAGAGCAAGAACTATATAGAAAATAGAAGAAAATTCAAATCTGTGTGTACACATTCTTTCTTTCAATGCACTGGCCATATCCCACCAAAGCAGGGTGGCCCAAAAAGAAAAACATGTTTCTCTTTTTAACTTTAGTAATGTATACAGGAGAAGGGGTTACTAGCCCCTTGCTCCTAGCATTTTAGTCGCCTCTGACAACATGTATGGCTTACAGAGGAAGAATTGTTTCACTTCCCCATGGAGACAAGAGGGAATAAACAAGAACAAGAAATAGTAAGGCAAAGAAGAAAACCCAGAGGGGTGTGTATATATATGCTTGTACATGCATGTGCAGTGTGACCTAAGAGTAAGTAGAAATAACACGGCGTATCTGTGTTCTTGCGTGTTCATGAGACCGAAAGAAAAGAAAACCAGCAATCCTACCATTACGTAAAACAGTTACAGGTTTCTGTTTCACACGCATTTGGCACGATGATAGTACCTTCCTGTGTGGTTGCTGTCTACCAGTCTACTTCCTAAGTATTTAAGGTCATTAAATGTACACAAATAAGAATTATGTTACATAGAGCAAAGCAGTCATGGTAAAAGGTTACTTTGCACTTGTTTCTTTTCTTCATTAGCTTTTAGCATTCTTTTAATAAATCAGTTTTCCATCCTTTCCAGTTGTCACTCAACTCCATGAAAATTGGAATCGTGTTAAATGAACTAAAATTTTCTTTTCAGGTACTTCTAGCTCTTGCAGCTCTTTTGTCTCTAGTTCCAATAATTTTGAAGAATCGTCTTCGAGAAAAGTTTGACTAGGGCTGGTATCCTTCCATGGGTCATGTGTGGAGGTCAAAGCATCAGGACATGGTCATGTCAACACAGTCGCCAAAGACAAAGGACAAGACCAAGAGCAGGAGCAGGAGGGTCAGAAGGGGAATTCTCATCCTGTATAAGAAACAAGAATTTTCGGCACAAACGAGCGAGTGTCAGGGAAGTGAGTTTGAAGAGAAAGTTCTAACAGATATATCACCAATACTCTCCCCAGATAGATCAGCATATTTTTCTGGAGATCCTGCCATTGAAGTAGTTGTCATTGCACATTCAGGCCACTGAACATTGGTTTAGCAGTTTTTGCTGTACAGTCTCTTAATACAGTTGTGTACATTAATTTTTTCCTACAAATGATATGTTATTATTTGAGCTTACATCTTGCATTTAAAGATTTCATTTTTTTTGTTTTTTGAAATCCTAAGTACAAGATGTTAAATTTAATACAGAGTAGCAAAGTTTCATGTAAAATATATCTTGTCATTACAGAATTTAGTGGTTTGATGATGTGGACAGATGGTCCACTACTTTTTGTAATTATGTATAAATTCTCTGTATTAATGTATGATTGATGGTGTAGGTGGTGTTGATGTCCACATGTCAACTTCTCCCCTGCATTGTCTTGCAAATAACATGGAATTTTCACTGAAATTGTATCAACACTGCTTGCTCAGTGTTATCAGTATGTGTCCTGTAATTGATACCAACTCTTAAAACAAGTTAAAGGGTGCCACTTTATTCACAATCTTAAAAGATTTGGCATATTGTGCTGCAACTTGGCAAATTTGCTCAATATAGGTAAGAATTGAAACAATATAAAATCAGTATTATAAAAAAAAATCAAGCCTAGTTTTCCCCTCCCTCCCATCAAAAAATGAACCTGCTTGCTGTGGGTATTGCAGTACAGTACGTAATTGTGAGTTATACAGTACTTACCAGTACAAGTATATATACAGCCTTTCCTCACTTAGCGACATACTCATTTACCGACGACTCGGACTTACAACAGGCTCTCAGACCAGTATGCATACCTAAATTATGTATATTAGAACTGATTTCCTTTATTCTGTTTATTACAATATACAGTACACTACTGTATAAACATTTAAAAATATACTGAAAAATGTTACAAATGGTGCAAAGATGACATTAAAACAATATCAAAGATGGTTGACATAAACCCACTACCATTATAGTATGCTCCTTGCTTAGCAATGAATTCATTTACCAACGTGGTCTTAGGAACAGAACTCCGTCGTTAAGTGAAGAGAGGCTGTACAACATTACTGTATATATCTGTTGGTCTAGGGGATCAGTGTCTCTTAGGTTTAGTCTTCAACCAGGTCACTTGAATTGGAAAAGAAACAGTGCAGGAATTAGGATGACTGAGAAACATTGGAAAGTGAAGAAGTTTGCAAGATTTTGAAAGCATGCATGTTAATGAGACCAAGAATCCTGCCAGGTTAAGGCATTTTACAGGCTTCACATCTTACAAGATGGTAGTAGTGTACCTAGGTGGTTGCTGTCTACTGACCAGCTCTTGTGTTTGTGTTCATATTGCTGGACAATGTTGGTGCAACACTGTTTACAGAAGTTCTTTACGAGGCAATTATTTATATTGTACTTAATTCTTAGGAATCGGTTGACATACAGAAATCAGCCATCTAAAACTGTCCCACAAAAAGCAATGTTGGCTTTCATTTGTTTTGTTACTACAGTAGCTTTATTTTCCATCTAGAAAGGAGGGGTTTGGGATATTGGCTGTTTAGAGTGACATCTTAACTGTCGTATCCGAGTGCTTCTGCAAAGACAGTGATTATGTATGAATGATGGTGAAAGTGTTGAATGATGAAAGTTTTTTCTTTCCTTTTTGGGTCATTCTGCCTCGGTGGGAAATGACCGATGTGTTAAAAATAAATAAATATATATACAGCCTCTCCTTACTTAACAACGGAGTTCCATTCC
The DNA here is from genome assembly GCA_009830355.1 of Cherax destructor. Lineage (NCBI taxonomy): Eukaryota > Metazoa > Arthropoda > Malacostraca > Decapoda > Parastacidae > Cherax > Cherax destructor. The sequence continues at coordinate 26,879 of WNWK01022447.1, forward strand.
TAAGACCACATTGGTAAATGAATTCGTCGCTAAGAGGGGAGCATAATAAAATGGTAGTGGGTTTGTGTCAACCATCTTTGATATTGTTTTAATGTCACCTTTGCATCATTTATAAAATTTCTGGCATACGGTGGTGTGGGTGCCTCTGAACTAATTTCATGCTACTCCCTGTTTGGTGTACTAGCCCAACATGCAGTATTTTTTATTATTGTAACCACAAACAAGTGGTATTGATCAATAACAACACTGCGACTAGCCAAGGAGTCGAACCCATGCTGCTTTGGCCTGCCTCATGGTGAGCGAAAACACATGATGCTCTAACCCACAGGACCACGCAATCCTACAAGAATGACTCACCCAGTCAAGCTAGGTGTTTTACCATCATCCGAGGACATATGGTGGTGTGGGTGCCTCTGAACTAATTTCATTCTACTCCCTGTTTGGTGTACTAGCCCAACGAGCAGTATTTTCTATTATTGTAACCACGAACGAGTGGTATTGATCAATAACAACACTGTGACTAGCCAAGGAGTCAAACCCATGCTGCTTTGGCCTGCCTCATGGTGAGCTGCATATCTAATACTATCAGAAGATTAAGAACCATCAGTGTATACTGCCATAGCATGATAATGAGACGAAGTGATCATGAGCGAGCATATAGTTATATAACAGTCTAGTGAGATTTCGAATATGGAAGTGGGGTAGAGCACACGAATCATCAAGACGTCTCAAGGAGAGAGAGAAATGTAAGATGAAGGGTAAATGTATTGGGAAAAGGGGGTAAAACCCTAGGAAGCCAAGACAGAGTGAATACTGAGAGGTAAGGGGTGTAATAAGAAAGGCGACATTGACATAACTTACTAACATACATTATCATACTATATGTGGAAGGATCACGAAAGTCGTGAGAACGGACAAAATAATGGAGACAGTGAGCATCGCTGTAATGTTTCAAAGAAGAGATTTAGAATATTTTCAGTAGTTGAAGGGCTTTTGATTTGTGGAACTAGAGCTTCTTTTGTCTCCTCTTCCATGGATAAAATCTGAATTCCTACTTACTGCACAAGCTCAGAGGTCATTCAGTCAAATATTTTTACTCTTGTTTTGAATGTGTTTGCACTAGTAACTTCGGTAAAAGACAGTAAAGAACTCCCTTTAACTTGATTATTCAACTATGGTGACATCACTGAAGCAAAATTTTGCCAGTGTTTATTTTGAAAAGTGAACTTCAATTGTGACCTTGCAATTAATAATTTTGGTTATCATGACAATGCACTGGTGGAAGTTTATAAAAATCTCAAAATGACGTGCTATGAAATGGTAAAGAAACATTCCTGGTAAACTTCCACAAAGGGTCTAGGCCCATGGTTGGTGAAGATTATCATCCCTGGTATAATGTGCATATATGACTGCACATGACAGCTGACACATACCAAGGTCAGTATGAAACTGAAATAATAGAATAGTAGTGTACATATTTTTGGATCACTTAAGTTATTTTTTACAGTAATGATGCAACTTGCATTAATTTAAATACTTGATGTATTAACTCTTGTCATGTTTGATATGGAAGCTCTTGTCATGTTAAATATTTCAATAAAATATATTGAAACTTTATTGCCAGATTTTTTTTGAAATATTGAATTGACAAATAGCACAGGGCCAAGGGTTCCTAAACTGGATTAAATGTTTCCCCAGGGATATGCAAAGGTATTTTCAGGAGGTATATAAGAGGTATTATAGTTTGTTGTGTTATTGTCATCAGCAGTCTTTTTTTTAACTTGGTTATATTTAACATTTTATGGACAAGCATGAACATCTGAAATATTGAGATAACTGTGTTTAATAAAATAGTATTTCAGTGCTCCGCTTACATTTTTATTGTTAAAATTTAGGAGTACAGTGGACCCTCGGTTTTCGTTCAAAATTCTTTCCAGAATGCTGTTTGAGTGCCGTTACTGAACAAATTTGTTCCCATAAGGACAAATGTAAATTAGATTAGTCGTTTCAGACCCCCAAAAATACACTTACATAATTGTTCGACTTTGGAGGTGAACGAAAACCGAGGGTCCACTGTATATTATTCTTTGTCTTTATCTCACTGTATTTGTAAAAATGTATTTTTTTCTAGTGTATGAAGGGGTATGAAGTTGATAATATAAAATGTTAAGAAGTACATGATCTACATAAGTTTGGGAACCACTGCCTTAGGTAAAAAACAAAATGTTAATTTTGGTTAAAATTCAATCCATGTCAAGGTCACTGACTGATGAAGCCATACACAAAGGTTAAAACATCATTTTTAACATATGTAATATAGTGTTAATACAACCGCATTGTTACCAGTGCACTTGTTATCCCATAATAAAACAAGATTTGTTACCCCATAATAAAACAAGATTTGTTACCCCATAAAACAAAGACTTGTTTAATACCTGGAGTATACCTGGAGAGAGTTTCGGGGGTCAACACCCTGGCGGCCCAGTCTGAGACCAGGCCTTGTGGTGCATCAGGGTCTGATCAACCAGGCTGTTACTTTGTAGCTGTAATTTTCTAACTTTATTAATGTTAAAATGATATACTAGCTTGTTTATCGTAAAAAAATTACAGAGTGAGAATATGAAAAGAGCCTTAATATCGTTTTTTTTTTTTTTCCAACAAACCGGCTGTATCCCATCGAGGCAGGTTGACCTAAAAAGAAAAAGGAAAGTTTTTTTTTTTAAATTTAGCAATGTAAACAGGTGAAGAGGCTACGAGCCCCTTGTTCCTGGCATTTTAGTCACCTCTTACAACACGCATGGCTTACGGAGGAAGAATTATGTTCCACTTCCCCATGGAGTCTTAATATCTTATATTGTACTTATTTAAGGGAGCAGTCCGGCAAATTCTCGCGCGGACATGAGAATTATGCGAAAAAATATGATATTGGGTTTTGTTTACAGAAAAATAGTATAAGTATTTGGCAACATTTTGGTGAAAACCCCATCATAATACGATGTTTCTAAAGCAAATTATAGCTATTTGAAACATGTCTGGTGGCGATCCACCAGGTAAATATATGCATAAGCTCGAGGTGAATTTTTTATATTTTTTTTGTTTGTTTTTTAATTTTCTGTCTATTTTTCTTCATAATACAGTAAATTTACCACTTAAGATCATTACAGTGTGGGCGGGGCTTATATCAGAGGTGGGAGGAGCTTATATGACGATGCAACAACCATTTATCGATTTTTTCGATATCGTCAATCTGACCGCCGCTCATAAAATGTCTTATACTGACGCTATTATTGCTAATTTTCTTTTTCTGCTTATACCATTTATTCAATAATGGTATTATGCATAAGATAAATAAGATAAACAAATAAGAAAGCAGGCCAAAATAATAATATTTGTATAGTTTATACTGGAGGGTGGTGGTGGCCTTGAAGAAATGTTACCGACTATAAGAGAAGGGTTTTTTATGTTACCTCTGGTAGAACTAAAGAAAACGGTGTTTTATACACGGGAAACAATAAGAAATCACTTACATTGCATAGAGAAGAACAAAATAGCGCGATTTTCGTGATTTTTTTTGTACTTTTCTGATGTAATTAGCTAGTCCGCGCATTCACCCGAATATCTCGAAAGCAAGATTTTTGCCTATTGCTTTGCTGTTTTACCATTAATAATGATTGGATTGAAATGATTTTCACAGACAATATAAAACAAAGTGTGTTTTAATTAATGCTGAATTATTTTTTGGAATATCTCAAATATTTTTTATTTTGTAGGGGGGTAAAAGGCAGATATTTTGGTGAATGCCAAAAAAGCGTATATTAGATTAATAAGGTATATTAGATTAATTGCATTCAGCAAAAATTAGTGTTAGACGTATTCTAACAGTGGGGATTGTCGGAAGAGCTACTCATAATGCCAATGTGTGCAATAAGTGCTGCCATTTGTCAAAATCAGTAAACATTTTTTTTCTCAGTTGTTTGTTGGCCAATCTTATTATGTTACATACAGTGGACCCCCGAGTAACGAACACCCCGGAAATCGTACAATTATGTAAGTATAATATTGTAAGTGCTTGTGGAAGTGTATTTTTGGGGGTCCTGCAATAGACTAACCTACGTGACATTATTCCTTAAGGGAGTAAATTCGTTCGGTAATGGCACTTGAGCAGGCTTCTGGAATGAAGTTTTTACGTTACTCGGGGGTCCACTATATATGTTTCTAAACGTACACCAAAAATAAAAAAAATCGGACGAAAAATAAAGATACACGATACATTTGCCGGAGTGTTCCCTTAAATATTGGAAGATCCTGTGGATGTGCATCCCCACAAAAGTGCCTTGATGCTGCTGAGAGGATTTTGATTCACGGAATTGGACTTATTCTTCCCTTCCTTCCTCTTCAAGGGGGGCTCCTTGGCATGGTGAAGAGGCTCTTGGTCTGAGGAATTAGATCTTTTGGTCTTCTTCCTCAGACCGAACCTAATTAACCCCCAATCCCCCTCCCCTATCCCATCTCCTCCATCCTCCCTTTTTTCCCTTTCCTCCTCTTCCTCCTCATCCCTCCCTTATTTCCTCCCCATTTTTACCCTGGGAGCTTCTCTCCACAGCCATTCTAGTTCCTAGGTAGGGGGAAGGGTATTGTGGTCCATCCTATTCCGTTGAGGTCCTTGGCGGTGGTGTAGTTTGGCATGGAATCTGGATCGCCTGGGGATGTCCCAATCCCTCTCCGGTCTCCCGGGGTGTGGCCTTGGGTATCTTTCGGGCGACGGGTGTATCTCTGGAGGCCACCTTTCGAATTCTGGGGGTCGTGGCCGAAGGCGGTATGCTTTGTGGCGGATATCCGGCCGCCCTCTCTTTTGTCCACCGAGGTGGCTCGGTGTATGTGAGGTTGCTATCCTGGATTGCTGGTTTACTGACATGAAGGGTAGGGTATGGCACGGGTTCCATGCAGCATCTGCACTACTTGCGGTGTTGAGGTCCTCTTGGGCGCGGAGGGGGATTTACGCCCCTTTTATTCCTCCTAGGGGCTTTTCACCATGTTCCCCATTTTTTTTTTTTTTTTTTATTTTTTTTTTTTAAAAACAAAAAAAAAAGTAACCTAACCATAGATGCCCCAATCTGTGAACCTACCCCGGGCCCCTTTTTGATACTGCCCCAGTTCTGACCCTACCTCGAAGGACAACTCTTCGGACAACTTAATACCCTGTCCTCTTGCTGGTGCCTTCGTCACCTGCTTCAGGTACTGGGGTTTCGACTGGCCCTTTCGAACGTCTGACCTTCGCTATTCTCTGACCTTGATTCCGGCTTCTCCCTTAAGGTGCAGCAATTTTTTGCCCCCCGTCCAAAGCGGACCGCCCCCGGTCACTCATCCAAACGACCAAGATCCTTACATGATGATTCGCCCCTTCTCATTCATCTCAGAAACACCAGCTCGTCATCACTCCCCCTTAAATGCTCTGTTTTACACTATCAAGGACAAAGTTTTTTTCTCTATGACCGACCTCTCCTAATACCTATCTTTCCGATCATAGTATATTGGTAAAGCTCTCCTACGCCATGTAGGTAAAAATATTCATTTCATGCTCTCAAGAGCGGCCTCGCATCATCACGGTCCCGAATGCTGGCCAAACTCGCGATCTTTTCCTCCTTAAACCATAGATACTATTCGTA
>WNWK01022448.1:0-32543 GCA_009830355.1 Cherax destructor
AATATTTGCATGTGTATTTAGTTTTCTTCATTATATTGTGTATTTTTTTTAATGTAAAAAATTAAAAAAAATTTTTTTTTTAAACTATTTTTGGAATTTTTGGGGACTTTTTAAAAATTTTTTTTCCATTTTTTTTAAAGGGGAAAATTGATTTTTTAAACCCATTGCCCCCTTTAAGATATCCCCCCTTTTGGGTTTAAAAAAGAAAAGTCGAAAACCCAAAAAAATTTCCCGCCAAAAAAACCCCAAAAAATCTTTCCTCTATTTCTGTAATATATCTTCCTTTCCCCCCCCAAAGCCCCCAAAGGGGAAAACAGAATACGTAAACAAAAAACCCCCAAATTCAAAATAAAACTGAAAAGGTTTTTTTAAAAAAAAAAAAACGGCCGGATTTTTTTTCTCTCTTTAAAGGGTGTGGGGGGGGGGATTTTTTTTATACCGGAAAAAGGCCACATAGCCCCATTCTTTCATAAAAAAAATGTTTTTCCCCCCCTTTTTGGGCCCCAAATTTTACGCATACTACTAAAACCCCCCCTGCTAAAAAAACCTTTTAAAAACCCCCCCCCCAAAAGGGGTTTAAAATTTTTTTTTCCCCAATTTTTTTAAAGGGGAAACAGGACCCCCACAGAAAACAGGGGCCCCCCGGCAAGCCCCCAAAAACCCCCCCCCTTTTATGTTTTTTTTTTTAAGGCTTTTGAAGTTTTTTTTTGGGGGCCCCAAAGGGGGACAAATTTAATTTACTTTTTCCCCTTTAGGGGAAAAAATTTCCCCGGAATGGCAGGAACATTTTTCCCCGGGGAACAAAAAAATGACGAAACCCGGGGTCCACTGTATAAAACTGATAAAGAAAAAAAGTGTGAGAGCAAAAAGATATTTTTAAAAATTTTTTTTACAAAAATGTGATAAATTTTTCCCCCTTGGGATCCCCAAAACCAAATTTATTTAATGTAAAGAGAAAAAACAAGGGGTTTTTTTCCCCTGCAGTGCTGCTGTTCAAGATGTGGAGGTTGTGGTCCCCCTTTGGGGGTTCGGGAATGTTAGCTCCATCGGGATGGACGGGGGCCCTTACCCCTTTTTTTCCCCCAAAAATACAATAAAATGAAAAATGGACTGAGCTGCAGTTTATACAGTAAAAGGGGTTTAAATTTTTTTCCCCTAGACGGGGGTTTTTCAAAGGAAGATTTAAAATTACAGTTTTGGGGGTGTTATAAACCCCAAAAGAAACCCCTATGGCTGATTTTGATCAATTTTGGGCAAAAGAATATGGACCCCCCAAACAGATGATTTTTTGAAAATCTTATTTAACCCTTTTTGGGTTTTCCCCCGGCCCCTCCCAGACAGCTTACGCGGGGTTTTTTCGTACTAGACCCCAAAACCCCCGCCCCCAAACCCAAGAGAAAAAGCTGGTAGGCCCAGATTGGGGAATGGGTCTGTGGGGGCATTTCACAGAAAAAAAAACCGGGGACCACACAGTGCATAATGGGGAAAAAAAAATTTGCCCCGGTTTTTTTGGGGTTTTAAAAAACCCATTTTTGCAGTCTATTTTCGATGGATTTTTGCTTTATTCTCGTTTTTTTAGTCTCATTTTTTAGAAATAGAGATAATTTTGACGGGTTCCCGATGCCCCAAAACAGTGGACCCCCAGTTACGATGGCCCCCAAAATCCCCCCTTTTATGTAAGTTTTTTTTTTTAAATGCTTTTGTAAGTATATTTTTGGGGGGAAAAAAGGGGGAGTCTATTTTACATTATTCCTTATGGGGATAAATTCCTTTTGGGAATGGCACTTTAACAGCATTCTAAAAAAAATATCCTAACCCCCGGGGGGCCCCCGACCTTGAAACGAAACCCCCAAATAGCAAAAAGTTCGATTTTTGGGGCCCCCGTTCAAGAGTAAAAAAAACCCCCCCATGCCCAAAAACATCAACTGGAGAGTTAAAATTCTTGCACAAGTGCGCTTTATATTATTTAAAAACCCCTTTTTTCAATGAGGGGGGAACAAAACAGTAAATCTTCTATTTTTTTGAGAATAAAAATTAAAAAAGGAAAAACAAAAGAATGGAGGGACCTGGGACGTGACAAAAAAGAGAAGATGTTAAAAAAAAATTTGGGGAAAATTTTGCCTTTTTTATTAGGGGGCCCTTTTTTTAAAATTTGCATTTTTTAAAAAATTTTTGGGGAAATTTGGAAAAAATTTCCATTTTCCCGCCCCCATTTTGGGGATTTGGGGAAATTTTTAAAAGGGGGGTTTTTGTAATTTAAAACGATAGAAGAAATGGAGTTCTAGCGAAAAAAGCCATAATTTTAGTAGACTGAAACTTTTGGGGAAATTTTAAAATAGGTAAAAAGGGGGGGAAATCCCCGATGCGTAAATGTATGGATACCCTAATTTAAAGCAAAATTTTCCTTTTTTTTTTATCAAATTTTATAATTTTCGTGGCGCATGATGGAAAAAAAACTTTATCATTTAATTGTCATTAACTTTTAGACATTTTCAAATTTTTAGGGGATATTTCTCCACAAAACTTTGCAACCCCCCTCTGCCCCATGTCCTTAATCACTGAAGAAGGCACATTCCCCCCCTCTTTTCCCCTTTCCCCGCCCTTTTTCCCCGCCCATCTGTTCCTGTTCCAGTTGAAGGTGTTGCAGCCTTTAGTGGGTTGGGGGGTTTTTCCCGGGGCCCCCACCAACTTTTCCCAACCCCAAACCCCATCCAACCCCATGGATTTTTTACCTAATTTTTTTTTAATTTATCAGTTTTTCCCCTTTTTTTAAAAAAGGGGGGGCATTTGGGGAATTTTTTTTTTGGCCCCCCTGGTGGTTATTAGCAAGGGGCAGTGGGCACAATGGGGGAAAACCCCAAAAATTTTGTGGCAGCAGTTTATTCACCATCTTATCTTTCGATATCAGAAACATTTGGGAAAAAAGGGGGCATTTCAAGAGAAAACTGGAAAAGTATCTTCACCGGGGGCCCGATCAACCGGGTTTTGATGGATAGGGGGAGAGCCCTAGAGGGCCACCCTGAAGACCAGGCTAACACCAGATGAGTGGCCCATTTTGGGTTTTCCTGGAGGGGTTTTTTGGGAAAAACCCAGGGGAAGGGCCAGGCCGTCGGTGACCCAAACCGGGCCCCCCGGGGGGAGAAAGACCCCAAATTGTCAAAAATATAAAAAAAAAGGTTTTAACCCATGGGAGTGAGTCCTAAAAATACCCGTGTGAATCAATGGGGCCCCCCTTTGCCCAAAAAGATTCACTAACTAGGCATATTTCTATAAACCCTAGGGGGGGTTGTGGGGCCCCCAAATTTTGGGGGAAAATGCAAAATTTTTTAAAAAATTGGGTTGTTTTAAATCCCCCAAACCCCCCCCTTTTGGGGGGTTTTTTTGAAATAGTTCTGAGGTTTGTTTACAATTGTGAACATTTCATGAGAAAGATAACCCAATAAGGTGTCTGGCCATTTCCCCTTTTTTTCCCTTCCCCCGGATGCAACCATCAGTTTTCTAACAACCCCAAATACCTACTCCGGGTTGATGAACTTTGTTTTGGGGGGTTTTCCCAGATCCCCTTCCCGAAGTGAGCTGAAAATTTCTACCCATTAAGCCAGAAAACCCCACACCCATTCGGGGATGGGGGAGTAAGATCTGCCTAGATGGGGCCCGTAAACCCATTTAAAAATTTTTATTGTTTATTTTACCCCCTAGTTGTTTTTAAAAACCAAAAATTCCTTTTTTTTTATATACGACTTTTGGGAAAAAAATAAAAAAAAAATTTGTCAAATTAAACAAGAAAAAATTGAATTTTCAACAAAAAAAAGAATCTGTGCTTTTTTTTTTCTCAAGTCGGCCGTTTTCCCACCAAGGGGGCCCAAAAGAAAAACGAAAGTTTCTCCTTTTACATTTAGTAATATACACAGAAGAAGGGGTTACTAGCCCCTTGCTCCCGCATTATAATCGCCTCTACGACACGCATGGACTCGGTAAACATATTTCCCATAATTTTACAATCTTTTATCCCCTTCCTTTATATAAAGGAACTATACATGCTCTCGCCAATCCCTAGAGGTTCCCCTTTCATACATTTATTAAAAAAAAATACCAACTACCCAGCACTATATCCCCCTGCTTTTAACATATCTGTCATGATCCCCAGTTCCAGCTGCTTTACCCCCTTTCATTCTACGTAATGCCTCACGCACCTCCCCCACACTCCCTCCTGCCTTTTCACTCCTAAACGATGTTGTACCTCCCTGGCCAGTACATGAAATTACAGCCTCCCTTTTTCATCGAATTTAAAAGTTCCTCAAAATATTCCCGCCATCTACCCAATACCTCCAGCTCCCCATCTACTAACTCCCACTCTGTTTTTAACTGACAAATCCATTTGTTCCTTGGCTTTCTTACCTCGTTATCTCACTCCAAAAATTTTTCTTGTTTTCAGCAAAATTTCTTGACAGAGCCTCCCATTCTTTCATCCGCTCTTCTTTTGCACTCTCCCCACCACTCTTCACCTTTCTTTTACTCTCTATATACTCTGCTCTTCTATTAACACTTCTGTTTTGTAAAAACCTCTCATAAGCTACCTTTTTCTTTTTTATCACACCCTTTACTTTTCATTCCACCACTCACTCCTCTTTCCTCCTGCACCCACCCTCCTATAGCCACAAACTTCTGCCCCACATTCTAATACTGCATTTTTAAAACTATCCCAACTCTCTTCAACCCCCACTAAACATACTTGCACTAGCCCACCTTTCTGCCAATAGTTGCATAATATGATATAATGAATTTGTTTAATACAAACAGTACAGTGCCGGCACTCTGAAGAAGGGGTGTTAATGTTGCAGTTTTGTAGCTGTAGTGTGGGTGCACCTCTGGCAAGACAGTGATGGAGTGAGTGATGATGAAAGTTTTTCTTTGTCAGGCCACCCTACCTTGGTGGAAAATGGTCTATGTGTTAATAAAAAAAAAATATAAAAAAAAAAACTCACTTTATGGTCCAATGGCCTGGAACACACACAGTCCCTCACATAAAGTGAGGACAGTACAGTGGAACCCCAGTAACGAACACCCCGGAAATCGTACAATTATGTAAGTATAATATTGTAAGTACTTTTGTAAGTGTATTTTTGGGGGTCTGAAATGGACTAACCTACTTGACATTATTTCTTAAGGGAGTAAATTGCTCGGAAATGGCACTTGAGCAGGCTTCTGAATGAAGTTTTACGTTACTCGGGTTCCACTGTATATGTTGAGGTTTGTATCGATGTTGTGAATTTAACACCAGCGTGCTCTTATTTCAACTGTGCAAAGAATCCTGCAGGAGACTATATAATAACAGGTAATAACTCTTCTAGTATTAAGGATTAGAATTCCACTTGTGTTGAGGGGTAATGAAGATGTCTAGCTGTTAAAACAATGAAGATGCCCCCCTTTTGGGGTACCACTGTCAGCATAACCCATGGTGAGGGCCAAGCAAGGAGTCCAGATGTCACAGAAGTGAGCACTTCCCTCACAGACTATCAGCACAACAATAATCACTGAGCACTTCCCTCACAGACTATCAGCACAACAATAATCACTGAGCACTTCCCTCACAGACTATCAGCACAACAATAATCACTGAGCACTTCCCTCACAGACTATCAGTACAACAGTAATCAATAAAATAATAATAACTATGATAATAGTATTAATAATAATAATAATAATTTTAATAATAATAATAACAGCAACAACAACAACAATAAGCACTGAGCACTTCCCTCACAGACTACCAGTACAACAATACAGTGGACCCCGAGTTCGTAAACCCGGAATCGTACATTTATGTAAGTATAATATTGTAAGTGCTTGGAAAGTATTTTGGGGTCTGAAATAGACTAACCTACGTGACATTTTTCCTTAAGGGAGTAAATTGCTCGGTAATGGCAATTGAGCAGACTTCAGGAGTGAAGTTTTTACGAAACTCGGGGTCCACTGTACAGTGGTACCTGGTTAACGATATTTTTCATTCCAGAATGCTGTTCAAGTGCCATTACCAAACGAATTTATCCCCATACAGAATAATGTAAAATAGACTAGTCCTTTTAGACCCCCAAAAATACACTACAAAAGCATTTAAAACAATAAACTTACATAAAAGGGCGAGTTGGGGGCCATCGTTAACCGAGGTACAACTATAATTACTGAGCACTTCCCTCACAGACTACCAGTACAACAGTAATCAATGAGCACTTCCTCACAGACTACCAGTACAACAATAATTACTGAGCACTTCCTCACAATTACCAGTACAACAATAATTACTGAGCACTTCCCTCACAGACTACCAGTACAACAGTAATCAATGAGCACTTCCCTCACAGACTACCAGTACAACAATAATTACTGAGCACTTCCCTCACAGACTACCAGTACAACAATAATTACTTGTTATTAACACCATAAAAATCCCTTCAATAAGCCTCATCCAATATGTGGAGAAAATTCTCCAAAGGAGGGGTATGCGCCCTACTACCCTTGGTAGGCCCTCACCCTTTCTACCCTTAGGAAAGGGCCAGAGGAGGCGCGTCTGGCTGCATAAACAATTTAATTCAAGCCAGATGTACTGTCAACAGTGTGTCACGATGTGCTGACCACAGCACCACGAGGCACCCGTGGCACCACATGGCTGCACGAGACTGCAAAAGGCAGCACGAGCGGTCAGATTGAATTTGGCCACCGCAAGAACGGGTCATACGACTCTAGTAGTCATGGGCGCGAGGCGACGTAAATCAACATAGACATTACTCGTTCGCGTCCGTTATATCATTTAATCTCCACTAACGTCGGAAATAAGATAAGAACTCTGTTCCAGCGCGTTTAGTGTATAACATCAACATTGCAGTATATTCAGAAGTGTGCGCAGCTTCAGACTGCAATAAGGAGAAACGAGAGACAATCGCAAGTGAACTCCATCGAAACAAGACGGTGATTCTTCAGCGGCATTCTACAATCAAGACAGCATTTCCGCCGTATATGGTGGAGCCAACACCATCGCTCAAAGTTACACGAGCAAGGTAAGAATTTGATGTTCTGGTTAAAACAGGGAACTGCGCAGTTCTTGTATTCAAGAACATACAAATTTTTACCTAGGGACGAGGTTATACGTGGACTTTTTAGTTCAAAACAGTGAGTAAAACGCCTTTCAGTCCATCTAAGACTGAAATATGGACATACGCTCCTTTGGGGCAATAATTATAATCCCTTGATGTTTATCTTACAGCCCTGTGGAGAGTGTGGCAATATATGGATCCCTGAGAAGGTGTTGGAGACGGCTGCGACATCTTGGATTCATCAGCTAAGTATTAGCGTAACATACAGTCCACGTTATCGTTGGTACCCATACTCCACATATTTGTTCATTACGAACCGGAAGTTTGGTCATTACGAATCGAAAGTTGATCGTATTCGTCCAGGAGAGTGGCCACATGGTGGTCCAGAGACTTATACTACAGTGTATAAATGTCTACGATCCAAGGTCCTTCGAGAAAAGCTGTAAAACTATTGTTTTTACAAAAGAAACCAGAACATATGGGTCCCTACTCTCAATCAAAGAGTATGGGAAGCTCTCGCGAGGTATAGAAAACGCGAGCTGGCAGGCGCTCACCCGACACCCAAGAAGAAAACGGTAGTCGGGTCACCCAATGTTGGGGGACAGTACTTCTGGGGGGCCACTCCCCCACTACCCCACTCACCCACGCGGGAGCAACACTTCAATTTCTGCTTAAGTCAGCAGAGAAGCAGATTGACTGGCGTACAGCTGGTCTGTGAATGTGTATAGTATAAACAGTTTATATATACACACAGTGTTTATAATGTTTATAGACAGAAATTAAGAGAAGAAACTGTGTATTATGTTTGTCATTATATAATATAGGAAGTGATATTAAGTTTAAACTTTCATATTAATTAACATTGTAACAGTGACATATGTATGTATATGTGGAAACTTTTTTAGTCACTAAAAGTTCCACAGGGTAAGTGAGCCGTAAAAGCCTTACATACCGTGGATCGGCCCTCGGAGTTTATAAACCCACACTCCCAACCAAAACAACTACACACTCCAGCTTTTGAAGGTGACTATTGTGTATATTTTAATTGATAGATTTATCCACCTAGGAACACCTAGGCAAGTTTGTACAGATAGAAACTAATAGTAAGATCATTAAGGCAACGTTAGGTATTAATACTGTAGCTCTAGCACCCTAATATAGGTAGTTATAGGCAAGCATTAGGTTATGTTAGCTAGAGACAACTGGCAGCCCACACTTGAATCTAGGCAGTGTGGTAGTCAGAAATTGTGACCTACGGCCTTCCCAGACCAGACTCCACACGGACAAGTCGTGCTGAGATTAGGCAGCACCCCCCACGTGACCCAACATCTGTCCTGGGGCCACGGAGGAGATCCCGAAGTACCGTGGACATCTGCCTCCATCCAGACCCTGTCACAGTAAGACTAGGCTTTCTTTCTCTCAGTATCTGGCCAGTTTCCTGGGGGAAACGTTAGTGAGTTATCTGTGGGTCTTAGGCGGACGGACGACTTGTGTTGGTATGTAACAGCGTCGTCTCCTAAGTTCAAGTCTGGAAGCTAGTGTTACTTACTGCATATATTACTCAAGGGATATCCTAGTAACCAGGGAACTCTGAGGTGCAGGCAGGACACTAATTACCCCATCTTTTGCAGACAAAGTTTCTCCACTGCACATGGTGTTAGGAGGGGTTATATATAAGGAAGACCAGGACACATACCACCCTTTTCTTTCAAGTAAGTAATCTCCCTTCTAGTATTGTGTAGGCAGTGTGGGGTTCCCCTTACTGCAATCAGCTAGAAATTTGTACCATAGCCACTTGTAAGTCTGAGAGAAGTGTCTCAGAGTGTCGGTGTCAACAGTACTTGCCCAGAGTGCAACTTACAAGAGGCCAATCCAAACAAGTTTCTACAGTATATAAACATTGAATATATATGTGTAATGTGTATATAGTGAAATATTTTCATGTGTGAAGTGACGTCAGTGAGACTCAGTTTAGCTGAGACAGCAGTTCAGGACATAAACAAACCTTCGTGTTGTTTCGTCCATATGTACTCTGCACCTCAAGGCCACTGACCTTGAAAGACACGGTTAGTGGGTCAGTAGTGTGCTGACGCAGTCTAAACAAACTCAGCTGGAGTTTTTTAAACACTCTAAGTGTGCTGTTAGTCATTATACTAGCAAAATGTCGTCATTAACCACAAAATTCAGCACGTTACAGACGAAAATTACTCAATTGGAGCAATTAATTTCAGTCTGTATAGGTTTAACCCAAGACACAAATATAGACTATGATCAGTTGGAAATTAAATCTCAATTATTTAATAAACGTCTGGAAATCATTAATTCAGGCTACGAGATATACGAAAAGGAATTTCTAGATTCCAATCCGACAGAGGAAGAAATTAAAGATGTCTTGGATGCCTTTAGTGAACAACAATTAAGGTGGACAGGAATACAGGCTATCTGCCGCAAAACTTTGTCACAGAGACCTACAGCCAGTGGTCAGCAGAAACCTGTCTCCACACCTGTCCACACACCTGCGACACCTGTCACACCTGGTGTTAGTTTACCAACTCTTCCCAAATTGGCTATGCCTATTTTTGAAGGTAATGATTATGAAGAGTTCATTAGTGGGTTTAATTCTTTAGTGAATTCACGTACTGACATAGATGAGATAGCTAAGTTCAATTATCTCAGATATCTCGTGAAAGGTGAACCCTATGAACTGATTAAATCATTTCCGGTGGTCAAAGGCAATTATGCTCTAGCCTTACATGTCTTAGCAGATAATTATCTTGATGCTGACAAAGCCAGGGTTAGACATGCAGTCTTAATATCAAGCTTGAAACCACCCAAACATTGTCTTTCAGACTTACAGTCATTTAGGATCACATTAGACAATAGTCTCAGAACTTTAGGAGTTAAATATGATCTAAGGCAATGTGATTGGTTTATCAGTGGTATTATACAAGATAAACTGTCAACACAAACCATTGAACGTTTAAATATTATGTTCAATAAACGCTATTTCACTTGTGAAGAAATTAGCAATGGTTTACAAACAATAGTCTCATGCATGCAAGCAACGAGACAAGATGAGAAATCCACTAATCCTGTTGTGGATAATAAACCTTCAACTCAGTACAAAAAGAGTGTACCTACTCCCACTAAACCACATAATGGGAAATCCCATGTAGGCACTTATCAAGCTGTGAACACAACAGACAGTAAACAGACTGTCACACATAAACGTACTCCTAAATGTGTACTTTGTGATGGAACACATTGGGCACAGTATTGCATTCAATACACAACAATGGAGGAACGGAAACAACGTGCTCAACAGCTGAAAAGGTGCATTAAGTGTTTAGGTGAACACAAGAGAGGTAAATGCTCACTGAAGAAGTGTTTTAAATGCAAGGGAATGCATCATACAGCATTATGCCCAAGCACTTATGCTGAACAACCGACTTCCACAGAGTCAGGAAGTCAACAAACAGCAGCATTAAATGTGAGAGATAAGTCTAAATCGACTGCTCTCCCAATAGCTCGAGTAGAGTTATCACATAATTTGATTAATGATACCCAGCATGGATTCACGAGGGGCCGTTCCTGCCTATCTAATTTATTAACCTTCTTCAGTAAAGCTTTTGAGGCTGTTGATCACGATAAAGAATTCGATATTGTTTATTTAGACTTTAGTAAGGCTTTTGATAGAGTACCGCACCAGAGACTGTTAAAGAAAGTGGCAGCTCATGGCATTGGGGGAAAAGTGCTGTCATGGATCGTGTCATGGCTCACCAATAGGAAGCAGAGAGTGTGCATAAATGGGGTTAAATCCGAATGGGGACTTGTAACAAGTGGTGTTCCACAGGGATCAGTCTTAGGCCCATTGTTATTTATAATATATAACAATGACCTTGATGAGGGAATTACTAGTGATATGAGCAAATTCGCCGACGACACGAAGATAGGTAGGATAATTGATTCAAACATAGATGTCATAGAACTTCAGGAAGATTTAGACAAACTTAATTCGTGGTCAGAAAAGTGGCAGATGCAGTTCAATGTAGATAAATGCAAGGTTCTGAAGCTCGGGAGTGTCCATAACCCAAGCACTTATAAGTTAAATAACGTAGAACTTAGCCATACAGATTGCGAGAAGGACTTAGGGGTGATGGTAAGCAGCAACCTTAAACCAAGACAGCAATGCCTAAGCGTACGTAATAAGGCAAATAGATTACTGGGATTTATATCAAGAAGTGTTAGCAACAGAAGTCCAGAGGTTATATTACAGCTTTATACATCATTAGTAAGGCCTCACCTAGATTACGCAGCTCAGTTCTGGTCTCCATATTACAGAATGGACATAAATTCGTTAGAAAACATTCAGCGTAGAATGACTAAATTAATACATAGCATTAGAAATCTTCCTTACGAAGAAAGATTGAAGACCCTAAAATTACATTCACTTGTAAGACGTAGAATGAGGGAGACATGATCGAGGTATACAAGTGGAAAATGGGTATTAACAAAGGGGATATAAATAAGGTCTTGAGGATATCTCTCCAGAGAGAACCCGCAATAATGGATTCAAGTTAGATAAGTTTAGATTTAGAAAGGATATAGGAAAGTATTGGTTTGGAAATAGGGTAGTTGATGAGTGGAACAGTCTGCCTAGTAGGGTTATTGAAGCTAGGACCTTGGGTAGTTTCAAATTTAGGTTGGATAAATTCATGAGTGAGAGGGGTTGGATTTGAGTGAGACTCGCGCATGAGTGGGTAGAATTGTCAAAGCTTATTTCTTGGGTAGCATTGAAAATTGGGTTGAGCAAATATTCTGTTAGTGGGACGGATTGTGAAGGACCTGCCTAGTATGGGCCAACAGGCCTGCTGCAGTGTTCCTCCTTTCTTATGTTCTTATGTTCTTACATAAATTACACAAAACCAATGTGCTAACATTATTTGATCAAGGCTCACAAAGGTCTTTCATAAGAAGAACCGTGTTGCAAAAACTGAATAAACAACCCCATGCCAAAATACAGTTAGAAATAGCTGGATTTTTCCAAAGTTCTGGTAAGCAGAAATATGACCTAGCCAGATTCACTGTTGGTCTAGGAAACAGGAAAAAGACAGTAGAAGCTGTGGTAGTCGATGATTTGCCTAAGTCAGTGCAGATCCGGGGAATAAGAGATACAGTTGCAGCACTGAAGGCGGCCAAGGTCAAGTTAGCCTGTCCTGACATACAGACGGACACAATTAGTCCAATTGATTTAATCATTGGAAGTGATTACTATCACTGTTTTGTGGAAAATATAGTAAGTAAACATGATGTTCACTTGCTGAAAACAGCTGGAGGCCATATGATATGTGGTCCAATTCCCTCTCAAAGCGGGAAGGAAGCTGAAATTGATTCAGTAGAAAATGTACTAGTTACAAGAATAACTGCTGATCATGTACCACAGCAAAAATTATCATTACTGGAAGAAATGAATGAACCAGTTGATAAATTGTGGGATTTAGATGCGATAGATATAGATGTAAATAAACCAAGCCCACAGGAGTCTGAGACTTATAACCAATATTTGGACACTGTCAAATATGAAGATGGACAGTATTGGGTTAGGTTACCATGGAAATTAAATCCACCACATCTACCTAGCAATTATCGCATGGCTTTCGGACAAATGAAAGCACAAATACATGAGCTCAGGAAGAATCCAGAGCTGCTGACTGTCTATGATAATATCATACAAGAACAGTTAGACAATAAATTCATTGAGGAAATAGTCGAAGATAAGTTGAAGACAGATGCTCATTATCTACCGCACCACGGAGTCAGGAAAAATTCTGAAACCACTCCACTACGTGTTGTATACAATTGCAGCGCACGTGCAAATAAAGATGTAGCAAGCCTTAATGACTGTCTGATGACCGGACCCTCACTAACTGACAAGCTTGGAGACGTGCTTATGAAATTTCGCACAAATCTATATGCCTACACGGCTGATATTTCCAAAGCTTTCTTAAGAGTAGGACTACAAGAAATAGATAGAGATTATACTCGATTCTTGTGGCCAGAAAATCCACATGATCCTCAAAGTCCTGTGAAAACTTATCGTTTCAAGTCAGTATTATTTGGTGCAACATCCTCTCCATTCTTACTAGAAGCTACTCTTAATACACATTTGAAGAAATCTGAAAGTCCCTTCAAAGAAATCTTAAAGAAAAGTTTCTATGTGGACAATCTTCAAGGTACTGTGAAAAAAGAGGAGGATTTGAAATCCTTATACAGAGAAGCTAACAAGGAGATGAAAGAAGCAAATATGCCTCTAAGGATGTGGAATACCAATTCAAATAAATTAAGGGAACTTATCAAAGAAGATTTCCCTGAAGCTGAAATTCCTGAATGCAACAACATGCTTGGACTTAATTGGAATACACAGGAAGACACTTTGAGTCTCAAAAGGATAACCAATAAATCAAGCAGTACACTTACTAAACGTAGTTTACTGTCAGAGGTATCACAATGTTTTGATCCTCTAGGACTCGTCTCACCAATTACCATAAAAGGTAAAATGCTTGTTCAAGAAGCATGGAAGCTCAAAATAGGTTGGGATGAGAACTTGCCTCAAGAAATGAGTCAAGAATGGGATGAAATATCCAAGGAGTTTAAACATCTTCATCAAATTAAATTTCCCAGACAAATAGGTCAAGAGGGAAACAAGTACACATTACATGTGTTCTGTGATGCGTCAACCAGAGGTTATGGCGCTGTAGCTTACATGAGTAACGCTGAAGGAAGTACTTTAATTACTTCAAAGGCCAGGGTTGCACCCTTGAAGGTCAGAACAGTCCCACAATTGGAACTGACAGCACTCTATGTAGGTACAAAATTAGCTGTCTATCTCAACAAAGTACTTGATCATCTCACTATTGAAAAAACTGTGATCTGGAGTGACAATGAAGCAGTTCTCCAGTGGTTAAGAAATAATAAGAGTAAGTTGGTCTATGTACAGAATAGAGTAGCAGAAATAAGAGAGATGCAGAGAGACTATGTCTTTCTCCACGTCTCTACACAAGAGAATCCAGCTGACATGTTGTCACGTGGTGTCCCACTCAAGAACTTTGTGGATAATAAATTATGGCTCCACGGACCTAACTGGCTCTCTAAATAACTGGCCACAGCAAAAAGCTTACATTATGCCAGAAGAAACAGTCTGTTTGAACACCGCAGAAATAATCTGTTTAAACACTACAGACACAAAAGAAATAGTCATTGATGGATCTAAATACTCATCTTTGGGTAAACTCTTAAGAGTTACAGCTCTTGTCTTTAAATTCATTAAAGTTATAAAACCTAATTATGAATTACTAGAACCCATTAAATACTGGATAAAGTTAATACAGAAAGATGTTTTCTCTACAGAGTATAGATTTCTGGAAACTCAGGATAAATCTCCAAAGAAACCTGATATGATTAATTCTTTAGGACTTTATCTCGACTCAGAAAAGATTATAAGATGTCGAGGAAGAATTCATAATTCTTCACTACCTAAGGAAACAATACATCCAGTATTGATCCCCAAGAATCATTGGCTAACAAGACTGATTATTCAGAATGCCCACAGTAACGTGTTACATGGTGGTGTAGCTGACACTCTTTGTCACATACGACAATCCTACTGGATACCTCAAGGTCGACAAAGTGTGAAGAAACAAATAAGAGACTGTATTACTTGTCGTCATTATGATATGCGAGTATGTCAGTATCCAGGTCCACCTCCATATCCTTCTGAAAGAGTATGTCATGTCACTCCATTTGAAGTGACAGGTGTAGATTACACTGGACCAATAATTTTAACTAAAACAGTTGACAAAGTACCTATAAAGGTGTACATCTGTTTGTTCACCTGTGCTACAACTAGAGCAGTACATCTAGAAGTAGCCACTGATATGTCTGCTGAAACCTTCATCAAATTATTTAGAAGGTTTGCAGCCAGAAGGGCATGTCCCAGGCTGATGATATCAGACAATGCAACGAATTTGTTGCTGGTGCTGCTTATATAAACAAGATTTTTGAGCAGCCTGAAGTACAACAGATGCTGAATCAACGCAATTGTCGTTGGAGATTCATTCCTCCTAAATCCCCATGGCACGGCGGATTTTACGAAAGAATGATAGGCATTGTAAAACGTTGTTTAAGGAAGACTCTTCATCGTCAGAGAATCGACTTAGAAGAATTTCGTACAGTCGTAACTGAAATAGAAAATAGAGTCAACAACAGACCTTAACGTATGTTACCGATGATCTGACAATTTAAAGTGTTAAGTCCATCTCATTTACTACATGGTAGAAGGCTCGAACCTGTTCCTCCCATGCATGATAAAGAAATCATAGAGGATCCTACTTATTTCGAACCTGAACAACTCAGACGTAAATTCAAACACCTTAATAAAGTGATTGAACGTTGGGAGAAAATTTGGCGAGAAGACTATCTCACCTCATTGAGAGAACACTTCTATGGAGCTGGTGTTCCAGAAAATTATAAGTCCTTAAGACCTGGTGACATAGTGATTATTAACAATGATGGTCCGAGGTCCCATTGGCCTCTTGGAAAAATTGTGACCATATATCCTGATGCTAATGGAATCATCAGGACAGTTGATGTTTTGAGCAAAGGTGTAGTGAATAAGCGTACAATAGATAAATTAGTGCCGTTAGAATTACACAGTGTTGAAAACAAAAATAAAATTAGTGATTCTCCAGAAACCACACAGACTGAAGCTGTTCAGAAAAGACAAGCAGCAGTGATGGCGAGTGAGAAAATCAAATTAATGTTAAGTGATGAGTAGTTCACTTTCAGTGAATTTCTCGCTGCCCCCCAGTGTGGAGAAAATTCTCCAAAGGAGGGGGGTATGCGCCCTTACTACCCTTGGTAAGGGCCCTCACCCTTTCTACCCTTAGGAAAGGGCCAGAGGAGGCGCGTCTGGCTGCATAAACAATTTAATTCAAGCCAGATGTACTGTCAACAGTGTGTCACGAATTGTGCTGACCACAGCACCACGAGGCACCTCGTGGCACCACATGGCTGCACGAGACTGCAAAAGGCAGCACGAGCGGTCAGATTGAATTTGGCCACCGCAAGAACGGGTCATACGACTCTAGTAGTCATGCGGCGCGAGGCGACGTAAATCAACATAGACATTACTCGTTCGCGTCCGTTATATCATTTAATCTCCACCAACGTCGGGAAATAAGATAAGAACTCTGTTCCAGCGCGTTTAGTGTATAACATCAACATTGCAGTATATTCAGAAGTGTGCGCAGCTTCAGACTGCAATAAAGAGAAACGTAGAGACAATCGCAAGTGAACTCCATCGAAACAAGACGGTGATTCTTCAGCGGCATTCTACAATCAAGACAGCATTTCCGCCGTATATGGTGGAGCCAACACCATCGCTCAAAGTTACACGAGCAAGGTAAGAATTTGATGTTCTGGTTAAAACAGGGAACTGCGCAGTTCTTGTATTCAAGAACATACAAATTTTTACCTAGGGACGGCGGTTATACGTGGACTTTTTAGTCCAAAACAGTGAGTAAAACGCCTTTCAGTCCATCTAAGACTGAAATATGGACATACGCTCCTTTGGGGCAATAATTATAATCCCTTGATGTTTATCTTACAGCCCTGTGGAGAGTGTGGCAATATATGGATCCCCTGAGAAGGTGTTGGAGACGGCTGCGACATCTTGGATTCATCAGCTAAGTATTAGCGTAACATACAGTCCACGTTATCGTTGGTACCCATCCTCCACACAATATTAGCAACACAAATTCACTCTCTTATAACAATCAAGGAAAACATTAACAACATTCTTCATTTATAATAGTATATTTTAATGATTAACTTGGAGTAGCACAGAACACACTCACCACACCATACACTCACCACACCACACACTCACCACACACCATACACTCACCACACCATACACTCACCACACCATACACTCACCACACCACACACCCACCACACCATACACTCACCACACCACACACCACACCACACCCTACACCACACCCACCACATCCTACATCACACAACATACCCACCACATCCTACACCACACAACACACCCACCACACCCTACACAACACACCCACTACACCTTACACCGGACAACACACCTACCACACCCTACACCATGCCACACACCTACCACACCCTACACCATGCCACACACCCACCACACCCTACACCACACAACACACCCATCACACCACAACCACAATACACACCCACCACACCACACAATACACACCCACCACACCACACACCCACCACACCCTACACACCCACCACACCCTACACCACACAACACAATAAGTGACAGGGGTCCAAGACTGTTCAACTGCCTCCCAGCGTACATAAGGGGGATTACCAATAGACCCCTGGCTGTCTTCAAGCAGGCACTGGACAGGCACCTAAAGTTGGTACCTGACCAGCCGGGCTGTGGTTCGTACGTCGGACTGCGTGCGGCCTGCAGAAACAGCCTGGTTGATCAGGCTCTGATCCACCATGAGGCCTGGTCACAGACCGGGCCGCGGGGGCATTGACCCCCGGAACTCTCTCCAGGTAAACTCCAGGTAAACACAACACACCCTACACAACACAACCACCACACCCTACACCACGCAATACACCCACCACACCCTACAACACACCCACCACACCCTACACCACACAATACACCCACCACACCCTACAACACACCCACCACACCCTACACCACACCCACCACACCCTACACCACACCACACACCCACCACACCCTACACCACAAAACACACCCACCACACCCTACACCATGCCACACACCCACCACAACCTACACCACACAACACACTCACTACACCCTGCACCATGCCACACACCCACCACACCCTGCACCCCGCCACACACCCACCACACCCTGCACCACGCCACACCCACCACACCCTACACCACGCCACACACCCAGCACAACGCCACACCCACCACACCCTACACCACTCCACACACCCTGCACACCACACACCCTGCACCACACAACACACCCTGCACCACACAACACACCCTACACCACACAATGCACCCTGCACCATACAACACTATGATATATCATGATACATAGATATTAATGTAAATAGTTTCCCTCACGATAATATCCATGTGTAGTATAATGTTCAACTGTTGTGTACTTTGACATTGTATAGCCTCAGCTCAGAGCCGTACGCCTGTCGCCTTTAGTTTGTATAGATGTATGTCGAGACGACATATGTAACATAGCCAAGCTGTTAATAGCAGTTCACGTGATCAACCGTTACTGAGCCATACTGTTCACATGATCAACATAAACTGCTCACGTGATCAACCGTTAGCCCATTTGAATGCCATGAGTGCCCGCTCCTACTAGCGTCAGTACCCAATGACCCAGCATAGAGTAGAGACAGAATAAGGCTATGGGCTCTGAGATTTCCCCATATATTACCTTCAATACAGCAAGTAACCAACCAAGCTCATCTGTTCATTACCCAATCTACAAAAGACACCCTCGCAACAACACATCCACCACACCCTGCACCACACAACACACCCACCACACCCTGCACCACACTACACCCACCACACCCTGCACCACACCATACCCACCACACTACACCCACCACACAACACACCCACCACACTACACCCACCACACTACACCCACCACACTACACCCACCACACAACACACAACACACACAACACACACAACACACACAACACACCCACCACACCCTGCACCACACAACACACCCACCACACTACACCCACCACACAACACACAACACACACAACACACACAACACACCCACCACACCCTGCACCACACAACACACCCACCACACCCTGCACCACACTACACCCACCACACCCTGCACCACACCATACCCACCACACTACACCCACCACACAACACACCCACCACACTACACCCACCACACTACACCCACCACACTACACCCACCACACAACACACAACACACACAACACACACAACACACCCACCACACCCTGCACCACACAATACACCTGCCACATCCTGCACCACAACACTCCTGCTACATCCTGCACCCCACAATGCAACTGCCACATCCTGCACCACACAACATATCCTGCACAACACAACACACCTGCCACATCCTGCACCACACAACATATCCTGCACAACACAACACACCTGCCACATCCTGCACCAAACAACATATCCTGCACAACACAACACACCTGCCACATCCTGCACCACACAACATATCCTGCACAACACAACACACCTGCCACATCCTGTACCACACAACATATCCTGCACAACACAACACACCTGCTACATCCTGCACCACACTATGCAACTGCCACATCCTGCACCACACTATGCAACTGCCATATCCTGCACCACACTATGCAACTGCCACATCCTGCACCACACTATGCAGCTGCCACATCCTGCACCACACTATGCAACTGGTACATCCTGCACCACACTATGCAACTGCCACATCCTGCACCACACTATGCAACTGCCACATCCTGCACCACACTATGCAACTGCCATATCCTGCATCACACAACACAATCAACACCCACCAAAGTTAATAGCCATACTAAGGTTTTTTACAACACTTTGCCAAAGTTTTGTAGAGAAATCAGTGTAAGTAGTTAGGAGTCAGGTGTGCTTTTATCAAGGTTTTTATATATGCCAACACCTCTCTTAGGAAGACAAATATTATTAGCAAATCATGTATTACCCAGGCAAAAGAAACTATTACTGACCTGTGGTGTCTGAGGGTGAGGCAGACGAATACGGTGTACTGATGACACTGTCGCCAGCAAAATGTAAACATACTTATGAGTCTCATGAACGCTTAATCCTTCCAAGACAGGTGTGTCAGCAAATCTGTAAATACAAACAATTTACATACAGTGGTCCCTCGGTTTTCGGTCATCTCCAAACTCGAACATTAATGCAAGTGTATTTTCGTATGTGCTTTTGCAAGTGTATTTTTGGGGGTCTGAAATATACTAACCTACGTGACATTATTTCTTAAGGAAGTAAATTCGTTCGATAATGGCACTTGAGCAGCATTCTGGAAAGAATTTTTGGCGAAAACCAAGGGTCCACTATATTTATATCCATCTACCAGATACAGTGGACCCCCGGTTCGTGATGCTCCAAACTCGCCCTTTTATGTAAGTTTATTTTTGTAAGTGCTTTTGTAAGTGTATTTTTGGGGGTCTAAAAGGACTAGTCTAATTTACATTATTCCTTATGGGAATAAATTCGTTTGGTAATGGCACTTGAACAGCATTCTGAAACAAAAAAATCACGAACACCGGGGGTCCACTGTACAGTGGTCCCTCGGTTTTCATGCATCTGCAAACTCGAACATTTATGTAAGTGTATTTTCGTAAGTGCTGTTGCAAGTGTATTTTTGGGGGTCTGAAATAGACTAACCTACGTGACATTATTTCTTAAGGAAGTAAATTCGTTCGGTAATGGCACTTGACCAGCATTCTGGAACGAATTTTCGGCGAAAACCGAGGGACCACTGTATTAATATCTCAAAACTGCTAAGTACAGTAGATTGTAGGATAACACGGTAGTTACATTCCTGGAAACAGTGTGTAATCAATCATCGTGTAAACTAAACTGAAGAATATATGGAAAAAGTAGGGATACATTCATCTGACCCCCTCCCCCCAAGAAAAGGCCAATTAATTTTTTATAGGTCTCCAAATTGTAAAAAACAATGACGATAATGTAAATGAAGGACAATGTGGTGAAGTGCATCAAAGATCCTGCAACCACATCTCTCCTGGCTGACAGATGTACAGTGGTACCTAGATATTCGAACTTAATTCATTCCAGGAGGTTGTTCGAATAGTAAGTTGTACAAATATTGAATAAATATTTCCCATAAGAAATAATGTAAATTGGATTAATCCATTCCAGACCTCAAAAATTACCAATTATAAATCATTTTAAGTGAAAATGTTGTTTATTTAAACCTGTATAATAAAATATGCATGCATAAAATCATACATGAAAACCATAGAAACAAATACATGAAATAAATGAAAATTTAACTGCACTTTACCTTTACTGAGGAGTGTTGATGACCTAAGAGGAAGGTGGAGAGATGATATTGTTTGGAATGGGTGTCACCTTGCATAAAAACATCAGGTAACTGCCCATCTGGTGTTTTTCCTCTTTTCTGTCTCTGTGCAGTAGCACTTGAAGATGATGGGAATTCACTAGCATTTGATATTTTTCTTCGCTAAAGAAGCTGTCCAGTATTGACTGCTTTTGATGACTTTTCAAAGTTTCTCTAAAGTGGTCAACAACATTTTCATTGAACAGGTTGATGCTCCTATTCACAACAGTAATGTTAGGATGCCATTTTTTCACCAGGCTCTGTGTTTGAGCCCAATGGTAACACAGTTCCTTAATTTCTGCAGTGGAAATGTTGCCCTTACTACTTCCCTCCTTCTCCTCTGAAGAAATTTCCTCAACCATTTCTTGATGTTCCTTGTGCAAGTCTTAAGTTCTTCTGTGGTGAGCTCATGTTTGTGATCTTCCACCAACTCCTCTACATCATCATCGTCCATTTTCAAACCCATGGACTGGCCCAGAGAAATAATATCCTTCACTACAGGCTCTGCCCCAAAGCCTTCAAAATCTCTTGACTGACACACAGTCTGGCCACAACTTCTTCCAGGCAGAGTTCATTGGAGGATATTAAAATGTTTTTTCCAAAATTCTCTAAGGGTAAGCTCTGTTTCAGAGGTCACTTCAAAGCACCGTTTAAACAGTGCTTTTGTTTCTTAAAATTGGAAATTACCTGCTGGTCTGGTCCATGGGCTGGATAAGAGGAGTGGTGTTAGGGGGCAAGAACTTCACTTTAACCCTTTGGGGGTCGGTGCTGTACTAGTACGTTTTACGAGCAGGGGTCGGTGCCGTACTAGTACGCGTAAATTCTAGTGGCCTCAAATTAAGTGGAAAACAGCTGGTAGGCCTACATATGAAAGAATGGGTCTGTGTGGTCAGTGTGCACAGTATAAAAAAAATCCTGCAGCACACACTGCATAATTTGAAAAAAAAAAACCTGACAGATTTTTTTAGTTTAAAACAGCGACTTTGCAGTCTATTTTTGTATGGTATTTATTGATGTACAGTGGACCCTCGGTTAACGAAAAAACTTCATCCCAGAAGCCTGCTCAAGTGAAATTACCGAACGAATTTACTTCCTTAACCCTTTACCGGGCACTCCCTGGAAAATGATAATTTTGAAATGTGTTTCATATGAGTGGATAGAGTAACTCAATGTAAGGATAATGAGCCCATATAATTGAAATTCTAAAAAAAACTTTTCACGCAATTGCCAATATTCAAGGACCGTCTACAGACGGTCCTGACCGTTAAAGGGTGTCAAATTCTGAATGTTGCAAATTTGCAATTGTTAATAAAACACCAAATAAGTATTTTTCTATTTTATTATACTAATATACAATATCAAAAACACAAATGGAACTTGTTTCCAAACATTTTGTAGGTATAAAAAATATAAAAGTGAACCAAAGAGCAACATGGACACATTGCAAAGGGATAAAACTTTCAAGTCCCATATTCCTGAATTTCCTGAGAAAAACAATCATTCTTGATCACTAATTGCTACAATGAAAGGCTATGAAGCAATTTCTTTCCTTCTTGATGCATAGATTTACCTTGCATACGGCACACAAAAATGAGGATGTGACATGATTTTTTGTTTTGCTGCAATAATTGCATGTAAATATTCTGCCTTGCACTGGCCAGTGACCTAGCATTTTATCAAACCTATCATTTTGGTCAAACCTCACACTGTCATCAGGCCTTTCTGCACGTTGGTACTGCACTGGAGATGGCAACAGGTCATCTGGTTCTGGATATGAGTCACTTTCCACCAAAATGCAGAGATATTTGAACTTCTGTTGGAAGGGTTCACAATAGAACAATTTCTCATTGATCTGGAATGACAATAAGAATGTTCTGTACACACCCAGACCACTACAGAATTCATATATGCACTAGAGATTTTTATATAAATATTTATTTACTGAAATTTGAAATGTGGCCCTGACGGGCGGGACCGTCTGTACACGGTCCTCTTTTGTTGCACTTTTTTTCAATTGCATGGTACACTCATATTATGCATATCTAACTCCTGATATATATCTCAAAATATGCCTAAACTATTCATTTACACACTGGACACAACAATAAGTACTTACCGACATTGTAGAGAGTATAATCACAGTGTATATGAGTGGAAGAAGAGCAAAAATCTGGCTCTGGGTGACGCCAAGCGAGAAGTGTTTACATTTTGGTCTCTCAACCAATGGGAAGCGAGCAGATGCCGGTCTCACTTAGCTGGAGCGACTCACAGAAGGCTTGTGATTGGTCAGAAACAGAGAATGGGAACCTAGATGCGCTGGGGGAGTAGGATGACACGTGCAAAAAACACGTGTTTAGGACCGTCTCTACACGGTCCTGCCCGGTAAAGGGTTAAGAAATAATGTCATGTAGGTTAGTCTATTTCAGACCCCAAAAATACACTTCCACAAGCACTTACAATATTATACTTACATAATTGTACGATTTCCGGGGTGTTCGTTAACCGAGGGTCCACTGTATTCTCGTTATCTTGGTCTTATTTGATAGAATGGAAGATATATTACAGAAAATGAGATGATTTTGATTGGTTTGACAATGACAAGTACCTTGAAATTGAGCGCAAAGTAGCAAAAATATTTGATTTTAGCCAATGTTCAAGAGTAAACAAATCACACCATGTGTCCAATACACATCAACTGGTGAGTTTAGTATTCTTGCACAACTGCGCTGATATTATTTATACCATTTTTACAATGATGCAGTTGTATACATAACAGTAAATCTTCTATTTTTTTTAGAATAAAAATTCAAAATGGAAAGCAAAAGTAATGTAAGAGGGGCCTGGAGACGTGACTAATGAACAGAGAAGATGTTATTTTAGTGCCAGGAATGTCTGCCTTGTTTATTCTGGACCCTATTTTGAAATTGGCATCATTTGAAATTTGTGTGAAATTGGCCAAATTGCCATTTTCTGACCATTATTTTGGGTAGTTGAAATTAGTAAATAGGCGGTTTCTTGTACTCAATCGATAGAAGAAATGGAGTTCTAGTGACATAGCTATGATTTTAGTGGACTGGAACATTGGAATTGGCCAAAAATAGGGCTCAAAATGAGCGAAATCGCCGATGCATAAACATCTTCCAGACCGATAACTTCGCGAGAGCATAACTCCGTAAGTTTTTATTCAAATTTCATACTTTTGGTGTCGTTATGATTGGAAAAAGATTCTCTATCATTTCATAAGAAAAAAAAATTATTATTTTTTCCAAAAAAATTTCGACCCTGAGAACGTGTTTCCGAGAAGGCCTGTCGACCCCCAAAGGGTTAATGAAGCTGTATTCATCTATGTGGTAAGTGTGCACTACATAAAACAAATCCTGCAGCACACATTGCATAATGAGAGAGAAAAAACTGAGACCATAATTTTTTATTAAAACAGCAACTTTGCAGTGTTTTTTTGTATGTTTTTTACAGCTGTATTTGCGATTTCTTGGTGTCATTTGATAGAATGGAAGATATATTACAGAAATAAAGATGATTTTGATTGGTTTTAGTAGTGGAAATGGCTTGAAACTTAGCTCAAAGTAGCGGAAATGTTAAATTTTTGCCGAAGTTCAAGAATAGACAAATCACCTCACACGTTTAATACGCGCCAGCTGGTGGGTCTAATATACGTTCACAAATGTGGTGATATTATTTATACAATTATTACAATATTGCATAACAGTAAATCTTCCATTTTTTTGGTTTGAATAAAAATTCATTATATGAATAAAAAATAAAAATGGAATTCATTTGTAAAGACTGAAAACGTAACTAATGAACAGAGGAAATGTTAGTTTAGTGCCAGGAATGCCTGCATTGTTTATTCTGGACCCTATTTTGAAACTGGAATATTTTGAACTTTGTGTTAAATTGGCTAAATTACCAATTTCCGATCACTTTATTTTGTAGTTGAAACAGTTGACTGGGTGATTTCTTGTGCTCAATCGATAGAATAGAAGTAATATTAGCGAAATAGCTAAGAATTTGGTCGACTGGAATAATGTAATTGGCCTAAAATGGGAGTTAAAGTTGGCAAAATCGCCAATGCGTAAATATCACCGACGCATCAAAATTTGCGAGAGCATAATTTCGCCAATTTTCCATCAAATTTCATACTTTTTGTTTTATTACCTTCAGAAAAATATTCTCTACCATTTCATAAGAAAAAATAACAATTTTTTTTTTAAATTCTTGGACCCTGGTGCACACTTTGAAATTTGGCCTCTGGACCCTGAAAGGGTTAAGCAACCTATAAAATGCATAAACAAAAGCTAAATTACTATAGCTCTTTATATCCAATTTATAATAAATAATAGTTCAGGCCCGGGTTTTTAAAACTAAAAACCTGGTCCCCGGGGAGCTACCCAAAACCACCCAGCCACTGTCTGGCCAATTACACATAAGAAACACGTTACATAGCATATAAACATGCTATTTATATGATATGGAGGTGTGGTTGCCAGGCGGAGGGAAAACATTACATAATACTAATAATAATCACTCTTGGGCACATTAAATGTCTTATTTTACTTTAACCCTTTCAGGGTCCAAACCGTAGTTCTATGTCATGAGCTCAGCTCAGTCAGATAAGCTTTGAGCGACAAATTTGGGCCTAGATATGAGAGCATACATATGTGGTAAGTGTGCACTACATAAAACAAATGCAGCACACAGTGCATAATGAGAGAGAAAAAACTGAAACCGCAATTTTCGATTAAAACAGAGACTTTGCAGTGTTTTTTCGTATACTTTTTATAGTTGTATTTGCGATTTCTTGGTCTCATTTGATAGAATGGAAGATATATTACAGATATAGAGATGATTTTGATTGGTTTTACTAATGGAAATGGCTTGAAACCGAGCTCAAAATTGCAGAAATGTTAGATTTTTGCCTATGTTCAAGAGTAAACAAATGACCTCACACGTCTAATACGCGCCAGCTGGTGGGTCTAATATACGTTCACAAATGTGGTGATATTATTTGTACAATTATTACAATATTGCATAACAGTAAATCTTCCATTTTTTGGTTTGAATAAAAATTCATTATGTGAATAAAAAATAAAAATGACATTCATTTGTAAAGAGTGAAAACGTAACTAATGAACAGAGGAAATGTTAGTTTAGTGCCAGGAATGCCTGCATTGTTTATTCTGCACCCTATTTTGAAATTGAAATATTTTGAACTTTGAGTTAAATTGGCTAAATTACCAATCACTTTATTTTGTAGTTGAAACAGTTGACTGGGCGATTTCTTGTGCTCAATCGATAGAATAGAAGTAATACTAGTGTAATAGCTAAGAATTTGGTCGATTGGAATAATGTAATTGGCCTAAAATGGGAGTCAAAGTCGGCAAAATCGCTAATGCGTAAATATAGCTGACACATCAAAATTCGCGAGAGCATAATTTCGTCAATTTTCAATCAAATTTCATACTTTTAGTTTTATTACCTTCAGAAAAAGATTCTCTACCATTTCATTAGAAAAAATAAGATTTTTTTTTTTTTTTAAATTCTTGGACACTGGTGCACCCATTCCAAAAATGGCCTTGGACCCTGAAAGGGTTAATATAGACATTTTCATTGATCCATCCATGATATTTTCTTCAAAATTATATAAGAAACACGTTACATTGCATATAAACATTTTATGTTTATATACTATGGAGGTGTGGTAGCCAGGCGGAGGGAAAACGTAATATTACGTCACTCCCCTTAATACATAACGCTTTTGCTTACAATTCTCGGCATGAATTATTCATTACTTCTCCCTTTGTTTATGATGGCATCTAAAGGCAGTTGATAGAAACTATTAAACTCAGTGAACATGGTAGGTCAATGGTAATAATATGACTCTGAGCCACATGTAGGTAGGTGTAGGTATGTAGCCCAGGCGGACTACATACCTACATTATTATTATAACTGATAATTATACTTATGTGTACCTGTACCTAAGTAAACTTACACACGTTAAAATAGACATTTTGCTTAATCCATCTAAATACACCCCACAGTAGAATAAATTAACATAAATATGAGATGTGGTAGCCAGGCGACTTGTAGGACTTGTGGTAGCCAGGCGACTTGTAGTCCAACATCAGAGAAAATGTGTACACTATAATATTACTGGGGGTAACTAGAAAATTATTCCTTTCACATGCCTTCACTCAGGGCGTCATTTCTTCTAAAAATTGTGTTACATGAGAATGGGCGTGTTTCTCTGTATTTATTCTACAGTATCAACGTGGAGACAACTTGTACACAATGTAAAGTGACGAAAATCAGAAGTGTTCGCCTGGTTTGTTTACATATGTGTTGGTGGGGTGGGGTGGGGTGGGGTGGGGTGGGGTGGGGTGGGGTGGGGTGGGGAGGGCTGCCCTGGCTGGCTACCATACTTCCCAAACCTGACTTCCTACAAATAAAACTCACCTCTCACCCTACATTAAGACTACAAATATTTTAAGGTAATTAATGAATGGACTGTATATGTATTTTATCGCTCTGGGGAGCTTTAATTAAATGTTGTAGTACAGTAGAACGTCATTTAGCACGAGATTATGTTGCACGTTACCGGTATTGCACGATTTAAGATTTGCGACACATTATCATCTTACACGACGTAAAGATGATATTACACGGTTCGGCAGGAGGGGAAAAATTTTGAGCGCATGGTTATTTACTGCCTAAGAACTCTCATGCTTTGAAGAAAAGGGAATTTGTTGTTTTTCCTTCCTGCAAACTAAGTTTATTCAGATACACGGGGCCAGGAGCTGAGTCTCGACCCCTGCAACCACAATTAGGTGAGTACAGTTACATACATAGCAGCATATGTGTAGAGAACCTAGGATAACCCAAGTCAGTCAATGGAAATACTGTCACTCTGACTTTTTTGGGTTATCCTAGGTTCTCTACACATATGCTGCTATGTATGATAATCTTTGTAACTGTATCTGTGTATACCTGAATAAACTTACTTACAGTTTGTGGGAAGGAAAAACAAATAACCATTCTCACAAGCAGTCTTGTTACTACTACTGTTGTGGTTCAGCAGACACCACCCGCCTTACCCACCCACCACGGACCCCACCATCCCAGCATTCGTACGTATTTCATACACGTCAAGAAGTCCTGGCTACAAGCCAGCTGTGTTTGTGAAGAATAAAATAAGAGTGAATTGTGTTTTGATCTTGAATTAACGAAGAAAACAAAGATATTAGACAAGAGATAACCCGTGGCCGTAATGAAGTGTTACTTTGTACACATAAAAAGATGTAAACATAAGTTTGTGTGACTGACTGAATGACTGACTGACTTGACTGACTGACTTGACTGACTGACTTGACTGACTGACTTGACTGACTGACTTGACTGACTGACTTACTTGACTGACTGGTACTTGACTGACTGACTTGACTGACGCTGACGACTGGACTTGCTGACTGATGCGACTGACGCGAGACTGGACTTGACGACTGAATGACTGACTGACTGAATGACTGACTGACTGAATGACTGGACTGACTGAATGACTGACTGAATGCTGACTGACTGGATGACTGACTGATGATGACTGAATGACTGACTGAATGACTGACTGATGAATGACTGACTGACTGAATGACTGACTGAACTGAATGACTGAATGACTGACTGAATGACTGACTGACTTACTGAATGACTTGACTGACTTACTGAATGATTTGACTGACTTACTGAATGACTGACTGACTTACTGAATGACTTGACTGACTTACTGAATGACTTGACTGACTTACTGAATGACTTGACTGACTTACTGAATGACTTGACTGACTTACTGAATGACTTGACTGACTTACTGAATGACTTGACTGACTTACTGAATGACTTGACTGACTTACTGAATGACTTGACTGACTTACTGAATGACTTGACTGACTTACTGAATGACTTGACTGACTTACTGAATGACTTGACTGACTTACTGAATGACTTGACTGACTTACTGAATGACTTGACTGACTTACTGAATGACTTGACTGACTTACTGAATGACTTGACTGACTTACTGAATGACTTGACTGACTTACTGAATGACTTGACTGACTTACTGAATGACTTGACTGACTTACTGAATGACTTGACTGACTTACTGAATGACTTGACTGACTTACTGAATGACTTGACTGACTTACTGAATGACTTGACTGACTTACTGAATGACTTGACTGACTTACTGAATGACTTGACTGACTTACTGAATGACTTGACTGACTTACTGAATGACTTGACTGACTTACTGAATGACTTGACTGACTTACTGAATGACTTGACTGACTTACTGAATGACTTGACTGACTTACTGAATGACTTGACTGACTTACTGAATGACTTGACTGACTTACTGAATGACTTGACTGACTTACTGAATGACTTGACTGACTTACTGAATGACTTGACTGACTTACTGAATGACTTGACTGACTTACTGAATGACTTGACTGACTTACTGAATGACTTGACTGACTTACTGAATGACTTGACTGACTTACTGAATGACTTGACTGACTTACTGAATGACTTGACTGACTTACTGAATGACTTGACTGACTTACTGAATGACTTGACTGACTTACTGGGCGACATGAGCTTGACTGACTTACTGAATGACTTGACTGACTTACTGAATGACTTGACTGACTTACTGAATGACTTGACTGACTTACTGAATGACTTGACTGACTTACTGAAGGTGACTTACTGAGTGCTGACTTACTGAATGACTTGACTGACCTACTGAATGACTTGACTGACCTACTGAATGACTTGACTGACCTACTGAATGACTTGACTGACCTACTGAATGACTTGACTGACCTACTGAATGACTTGACTGACCTACTGAATGACTTGACTGACCTACTGAAAGGCTTGACTGACTTACTGAAAGGCTTGACTGACTTACTGAATGGCTTGACTGACTTAAAGTTAGACACTCAGTTCAACCAGATGAAGAAGAACCTGAAGAAAAACAGTTAACATTGCAGCAGTTACGTGAGCAGTTCCATATTATTGGTAAAGTTGCAGACTTTTTCACTGAAGAGGATCCTGACAAAGCTAGAAGCAGGGCTTTGAAACGGGGTCTAGACCAGCTGATGATGCCTTACCGTCAGCTGTATAATGTAATGCAGAATAAAAAAGCCCAGAGATCCATTACAGAATTTATGCACACTGCAATACAACCATCGACTTCAGCACCAGAACCTCTACCATCCACTTCTACCGACAACCAACAAGCATCCACCTCAGCCCAGTAGGGCCACACCATCCATATCCACTCTTCACTACCATCCACAAACATCATTACCCACAATTTAAGGTAAGAAATGCTATTTTTTCTATTGCATTTGTAGTCTTAAGCAGTAATAGATCATGACAATGAACTAAAATTACATATTCGCCTTCAATTTTTGCAAGATATGTTGGTCTAAAAAAACTTGTTTGGCTTTTTGGGGACTCTCAGACACGTAACCCTATTTTTCCCATAAGTTCTGTTAATTAATTAAGACGAAATTATCTAACACGACTTTTTCAGGAACGTAACTATCGTGCTAAATGACGTTCTACTGTATATTACTTGTAATAATAATTTGTAATATTATTAATAATAATAATAATTTGTCAGAGCATCATTCCTTCTAAAAATTACATGAGAATAGAAGTGTTGTTCTTTATTTAGTATTCTACTGTACCACTGTGGAGACAACTTGTACACAATAAGGTGTTTGTATGAACGTGTATCAACCATAATTAGACGGTTTGTTTATATAAGTACTCTGTGGCTCTAACTTACTCTCTCTTTGTTTATTTGTTTTTATCTCGCTTACTCACTTCTCACCCTACATTAAGACTACAAATATTTAAAGGTAAGTAATGAGTGTACTGTATATGCATTTTATCGCTCTAGGGTGCTTAATGTTGTAGTAGGTGGGAGTGGCCAGGCAGGATGCCATACCTCCCACACAACTTTCTACAAATAAATACTTTTCACCTCTCCCCCACATTAAGACCATTAAGCCCACAAATTTTTTTAAGGTAAGTAATGAGTGTACTTATATATTTTATCACTCTAGGGAGTTTTTAAGCATCGTAGTATACGTAGTATGTGGGTGGGGGGCCAGAAGGGCTACCACACCTGCCCTTTTCGTAAATACACTCACCTTCCCTACATTAACACTACAAATATTTTGAGGAAAATAATGAGTGTACTGTTTGTGTATTTTCTTTTTTCCCTAACTTAATTTAAATTCGTTAGTGTAAACGTGTTATCTGGCATTTATATGCATTTATAAATGGAAAAAAATAGAGTTCTGCTTTTCGACGAAGTCTGCTTTCCGGCAGTAGCCTGGAACTTAACCTTGCCGTATAAGTGGGGCCCTACTGTATTTCACCCACTACTGCTGAAATCTGATAAATCAAGATCCATTATATCTAGGGTTAACTGTACATGGTAAGACAGACCCAATACTGTATATGTTGGTAGAGTCTCAATACTGTACATGTTGGAATAGGTCCAATACTGTACCTGAGCTGGACATGATTGTGGGTGAAGTCGTAATCAAGGCTCTCTTCCCACAGCTCCACAACATCGTGACACACACGCCTGCAAGTAAACTATTCCTTACAACACTATACACTGCAATTTATATCTCTAATCTATGAGGTAGATTATTTTGTTTTCTTTAGCAAGGAAGGATGCAAAGGGATAAACATGGCAACAGTAACTGACTACACATTCTTCCATCTTTTTTCTATTGCCAACTAAATTTTTGATGCACTGCATTTACTTAGGAATACTGTAGACATAATAAAATATATGAATTAAATAATAATGTAATAGTGCACTGTAATAAAACCTTGTACAGTCAACCCCCTCGATCTCTGTTTTTTGGGTTTTAGTTTTTTGGCAGTTTTTTTTGGGGAAATTTTTTCCTCCGCTGTTGGGACGGGAAACCCGTCCCCCAGTGCCCCCATACAAAGCCCCCCCAAACTGCCACCCACGCATATTGTCACGCAGTGTAGCATTGTTTATGCTTGAGTGAACATCATCCCAGGAGTTCATACAAAACATTTATTAACAATTCATTGTTTTTGGCCCTTGATTATTTTTTGACTACTAAATAAGCTACCCTGGGCCCAAAGAAAGCCCTCC
>WNWK01022449.1:0-32540 GCA_009830355.1 Cherax destructor
CCCTGCTCCATGGCTTTATCTTTATCTTTATGAGCTTTAGCTTTATCTTAAAACTATGTATGGTTCCTGCCCCCCTATATCTTTCTCTAGACTATTCCACTTCCTGACTATTTGGGGCTGAAGAAATGCTTCCTAACATCCCTTTGACTCATCTCATCTGTTTTTGTGTGTGTGTGTGTGTCGGGGGAGGGGAAGAGAGAGCTAGAACCGTATGTTGTACGTCAGTGTTTCTCTGAAAATAGATCAGTGAGGTGACAGGTGTGCAGTGTACACCAAACGGGAAGTGTACACCTCACTCAGTGTACATCACATTTTGCAGTGTACCCTCACTGCATTGTACCCCCTCACTACAGTGTACACCCACACTGCAGTGTACACCTTACTGCATTGTACACCTCACTACAGTGTACATCACACTGCAGTGTACCCTCACGATGTACCCTCATTAAAATTAAATATCACACTGCATTATACCCACACTGCAGTGTACACCACAATGCAGTGTACACCCCCTGCAGTGTTACACCACAATGCAGTTTACCCACCCTGCAATATACACCACACTGCAGTGTACACCACACTGCAGTGTACCCCCCACACTGTATTTACACCCACACTGTAGTGTACACCACACTGTATATACACCACACTGTAGTGTACACCACACTGTAGTATACACCACACTGTAGTGTACACCCACAATGCAGTGTACCCCAAAAGTGTACACCACACCAGTGTACCACACTGTAGTGTACCCCACAATGCAGTGTACACCCCCACTGCAGGGTCACCACAATGCAGTGTACACCACACTGCAGTGTTCACCACCCCTGCAGTGTACATCACACTGCAGTGTACATAAATTGTTGTGTACATCCCCTGTAGTGTACATCACATTTGTGTACATCACACTGTAGTTCATCACATTGTTATGTACATCCCCTGTAGTGTACACCCACATTGTTGTGTACATCACATTGTTGTGTACATCACACTTTAGTGTACATCACATTGTTATGTACATCACCCCTGTAGTGCACATCACACTGTAGTGTACATCACATTGTTTTTACATCACACTGTAGTGTACATCACACTGTAGTGTAAAATCACACTGTAGTGTACATCCATTGTTGTGTACATCACACTGTAGTGTACATCACCCCTGTAGTGTACATCACATTTTTATGCATCACACTGAAACATCACATTGTTGTGTACACACACTGAAATTAAACCAGCTGAGAAACATGTACTCACCTAAGTGTACTCACTAACAGTGGTTGCAGGGTCTCCCCCATAACTCCTGGCCCCCCTCTTCACTGGTCTCTACTAGGTCCACTCTCTCGCTTATGAGTTTTATCATACCTCGTTTTAAAAACTATGTATGGATCCTGCCCCCCCGTTACTTGTCGGACTATTCCATTTCCCTGACAACTCATGACTCATCTGAGTCTTCAACTTCCAACTGTGCCCCCTTGGGTTTTTGTGCCCCATCTCTGGAACATCCTGTCTCTGTCCACCCTCTCAATTCCCCCAATTAATTTGTATGTCGTTATCATGTCTTCTCTAACCCTCCTGTCCTCCAGCGTCGTCAGGCCGATTTCCTTAACCTTTCTTCTTAAGACAATTCCTTAGCTCTGGAAAGTGCAAAAGGAAACCTTTGCATTTTTCAAAATTTTGACGTGGTTGACTAGATGTGGGTTCCAAACTGGTGCTGCATCTCCAGTAGGGGCCTGACGTACACGGTGTACAGTTTTTTTTGGGAACGATTTCTTACTGAGGTATCGGAACGCCATTCTCATGTTTGCCAGCCGCCCATTTTTCAGCAGTGATCGGGGTTTATGTGTGCCTCAGGAGATGTGCTCATTTACTCACCCCAAGATCTTTTTTCCGAGTGAGGTTTGCAGTCTTTGGCTACCTAAACCTATATTGTGTGTGTGTGTGTGTGTGTGTGTGTGTTTGGGGTTTGGTTACCATTTTGTCCTAGGAACATGTCGATTAGACCCCAGGCCTGTTGTATGTATGTGGGATGTGTGTGTGTTTTGTAACGAAACACTTTGAAATGTTTCGGCCCCGCCGGGAATTGAACCCCGGGGCCCCCCGTGCCCTGAAGCAAGGCGCTAGCCACCATGCCATCGGGGCGCGCGGGGTGTGTGTGTGTGTGTGTGTGTGTACTCACCTAATTGTACTCACCTAATTGTTTGCAGGGTTTAGGGGGCATTCCCGGCCCCGCCTCTGCACTGTCCGCTACTGGGTCTCTGCTTTTCCCTGCTCCGAGGGTTTATCATACCTTGTCTTAAAACTATGTATGGTTCCCCCCTCCACTATATCGTTCGCTAAACTTTATTCCCAACTTCTCTATGGCTGAAGGTTGGGTTCCCAAAACCTTTTGACTCATCTGAGTCTTCAAAACTTCCAGTTGTGTCCCCCTTTTTTCTGTTTTTTCCTCTCTGGAAAATCCCGTCACTAAACTACCTTGTATATTCCCCATTTTTGTATGTCGTTATCATGTCTCCCCCCTTCTGTCCTCCAGTGGTTTTGTGTGTGTGTGTGTGTGTGGGGGTGTGTGTGTACTCATCTAGTTGTGGTTGCAGGGGGGCGATTCACAGCTCCTGGCCCCCCCTCTGCGTTGGCAGCTACTCGGGCCTCCTGTGTGTGTGTGTACTCACCTAGTTGTGGTTGCAGGGGGCCCTTCACAGCTCCTGGCCCCGCCTCTTCGTTGGCAGCTACTCGGACACTCACTGAGAGTGTGTGTACTCACCTAGTTGTGGTTACAGGGGTCGATTCACAGCTCCTGGCCCCCTGTGTGTGTGTGTATACTTATGCGTAGTTGCAAGGGTCGATTCACAGCTGCTGGCCCCGCCTCATGTGTGTGTGTTGATCTATGACCTGTGTACGTAGGTCAAAGGGTTGACACCACTCACTGTCACCCAGATTGTGAGTGACCTTGCCCCCCCTCCTGGAGGTCACGGGAGGCCTCTGTAGGTCACGGGGGGGCCCCTGTAGGTCACTGGAGGTCACGGGAGATCACCTGTGTTTACCTCCGACAGGCGGGGAAATTTTTCCCCCCGTCATTCCTGTCAATTTACCAGGTACCTATTTACTGCTAGGTGAACAACAGTCAACTAAACCCCGGGACCTTTTACTGTTAGGTGAACAACAGTCAACTAAAACCCCGGTACCTATTTACTGCTACGTGAACAACAGTCAACTAACACTACGATACCTTTTTCTGCTAGGTGAACAACAGTCCCAAATAACACCAAGATACCTAAATTTTCTGCTAGGTGAACAACAGTCAACTAACACCCGGTACCTTTTACGCTTCGTGAACAAGTCAAGTAACACCTGGTACCTATTTACTGCTAGGTGAACAACAGTCAAGTTTAAAACCCGGTCCTATTTACTGCTAGGTGAACAACAGTCAACTAACACCCAGGTACCTATTTACTCTACGTTAACAAGTCAAGTAACACCTAGGTACCTTTTACTGCTAGGTGAACAACAGTCAAGTAACACCCAGGTACCTATTTACTGCTAGGTGAACAACAGTCAACAAACCCCCGGGTACCTATTTACTGCTAGGTGAACAACAGTCAAATATCACCCAGGTCCCCCTTTCCTGCTAGGTAAACAACAGTCAAATAACACCCAGCGTGATGAGGTATCACAGTGGGCACCTGTGACGACGGCGTTCCGCGGGGGTCAGTCCTAGGACCGGTGTTATTCTTGGTATATGTAAATGACATGACAGATGGGATAGCTCAGAAGTGTTCTGTTCGCAGATGATGTGAAATTAATGAGGAGAATCACATCGGAGGAGGACCAAGCAGGACTTCAAACAGACCTGGACAAGCTTGACTCTGGTCTAGCAAATGGTTTCTCAATTCAATCCCACCAAATGAAAAGTCTTGAAGATCGGAGAAGGGAAAAGAAGACCGCGGGCAAAAAGGTACAGGCAAGGCGGACAAAAGCACAAACCTGGGAAAAAAAGAAAGACCTTGGGATGAGTATAACGCCCATATGCGGCAGCATATGGGCGACCCCCTGGTCAAGCACATAAAGAAACTAGAGAAAGTAAAGGTTTGCGAAAAGGTTAGTTCCACAACTCAGGGGTCTGTCCTATGAAGAAAGGCTGAAAATGGGGCCCCAAAAACGGAGGAAGGGGAAAAAAAAGGGGTCAGAGGAGACATGATAACGACATACAAAATCTGGGGGGGAAACCCACAAGGTAGACAGTGACAGGATGTTCCAGGGGAGGAAACACAGAAACAAGGGGACACAACTGGAAGCTGAAGACTCAGATGAGTAAAAGGGATGTTGGGAACATTTCTTCAGCCACAGAGTAGTCAGGAAGTGGAATAGTCTAGAAAAAACATAGGGGGGGCAGGAACCATACACAGTTTTAAGACGGGTATGATAAAGCTCATGGAGCAGGGAGCAGAGACCCAGTAGCGGGCAGCGCAGAGGCGGGGCCAGGAGCTGGGGTCTCGACCCCCGCAACCACAATTAGGTGAGTACTGCTAAAGGGGAACGGTGACAGCAGGTGTTATGAAACGGGCCCTACGTCTCACCCTGCCCAGGAACACCTGAACACCTATTGGAACACCTGAACACCTTCTTGAAGACCTGAAAACATGCTGGAACACCTTAACACATGCTGGAACACCTGAACACATGCTGGAACACCTGAAAATCTACTGGAACACCTGAACACTTACTGGAACACCTGAACACATATTGGAACACCTGAACACATGCTGGAACACCTGAAAACATGCTGGAACACCTGAACACATGCTGGAACACCTAAATACATGCTGGAACACCTGAACACATGCTGGAACACCTGAACAGATGCTGGAACACCTGAACATCTACTGGAACACCTGAACACTTACTGGAACACCTGAACACATTTTTGGAAAACCTACTGGAACACCTGAACACATTTGGGAAAACCTGAACACATGCTGGAACACCTGAAAAATGCTGGAAAACCTGAACACATGCTGAAACACATAAAAAAAAGCTGGAACACATAAAACACATACTGGAACACCTGAAACATGCTGGAACACCTGAACACATGAAATTTTCTGGAACACCTAAACACATGCTGGAACACCTGAACATCTGCTGGAACACCGAAAACATGCTGGAACACCCGAACACATTTAACACATGCTGGAACACCTTTTCACATGC
Organism: Cherax destructor; assembly: GCA_009830355.1. Lineage (NCBI taxonomy): Eukaryota > Metazoa > Arthropoda > Malacostraca > Decapoda > Parastacidae > Cherax > Cherax destructor. Next base: position 5,212 of record WNWK01022449.1, read on the forward strand.
TGGAACTCCTAAACACATGCTGGAACACCTAAACACATGCTGGAACACCTGACTATGTACTGGAACACCTACTGGAACACCTGACTATGTTTTTGGAACACCTGAACACATGCTGGAACACTTGGCTATGTACTGGAACACCTACTGGAACACCTGACTATGTACTGGAACACCTGAACACATGCTGGAACACCTGACTATGTTCTGGAACACCTACTGGAACACCTGAAACACATGCTGGAACACGTGACTATGTACTGGAACACCAGGGGGAAAACCTGACTTTTTTGGAACACCTGAAACATGGAACACATGATATGTTCTGGAACACCTACGGGGAAAACCTGACTATGTTCGGGGAAAACATGACTATGTTCTGGAACACCTACGGGGAAAACCCCGACTATGTTCTGGAACACCTAACACATGCTGGAACACATGACTATGTTCTGGAACACCTACTGGAACCCCTGATATGTTCGGGGAAAACCAAAAACATGCTGGAACCCCTGACTATGTACTGGAACCCCTTTTGGGAACCCCCGACTATGTTCTGGAACACCTGAACACATGCTGGAACACCTGACTATTTGGAACCCCTTTGGAACACTTGAACATATGTGGCAACATCTCCCCCCCATAATATACATAATTACATCAGCTTTTTTGAGAAATGTATGCGCTGATTACTCTCTCTTCTCGCTGTTGTGTACATTGCTAGGGACTCAGTCACACCCTGAGCGTCCGTGGTTCGACCCCCCGGGACGGGTGGAAACTTTTGGATGTGTTTCCTTAAGGCACCTCGTCACTGTTCACCTAGCGTAAGTAGGTACGTGGGTGTTTTTTCCCACGCTGTCACGGTTCACCCATTAAAAAGGCCCCGGGTGTTAGTTGCCTTACATTTTGCTGTCACTGTTTCCCTTCGTAAGTAGGTACCTGGGTGTTAGTTCCTCACACCCTGCTGTCACTGTTCACCTAGCAGTAAGTGGGGACCTGGTTTTTCATCTTACACCCCGCCCCTTTCACCTAACAGAAAATAGGTACCTGGGAGTTAGTTCCTTACACCTGCTGTCACTGTTCACCTACAGTGAGGGCCGGGTTTTAAGTCACCCACCTGCTGTCCATTTCCCCCTAAATAAGGGGGCCTGGGTGTTAGTCACCCCAAACCCGATGTATGTTTACCTAACAGTAAAGGGACCGGGGGTTATTCCTTAATTTCCCTTTTCCCTGAGAAAATAGATATGGGTTGTTAGTCATCTTACCCCTGCCCCATTTCACCTAACAAAATAGGTACCTGGGTGTTAGTCATCTTACACCTGATGTCACTTTTTAACCTAACGAAAAGTGGACCCGGGGGTTAGTCCCCACAGCTGCTCCCCCGTTACCTCCCGTAAAAGGTACCTGGGTGTTAGTCCCTTACACCTGCTGTCTCTTTCACCTAACAGAAAGTAGGTACCTGGGGTTGTCATCTTACACCTGCTGTCCTTTTTTACCTAACAGTAAGTGGGTTTACCTGGGAGTTATTCCCTTTTACACCTGCTGTCACTGTTTACCTAGCAGTAAGTAGGTACCTGGGTGTTAGTCCCCTTTTCACCTGCTGCCCAAAATGTTCACCTAACAGAAAGTAGGTACCTGGGTGTTAGTCATCTTACACCTGCTGTCTCTGTTCACCTAACAGTAAGTAGGTCCCTTTGGGTTTTAGTCATCTTACAACTGCTGTCCTTTTTTACCTAACAAAATAGGTACCTGGGTGTTAGTCACATTACACCTGCTGTCCTTTTTTACCTAACAGTAATGGCCCCGGGTGTTAGTCATCCACCTCTGTCACTGTTCACCTAACGGGAAAAAGGGTACCTGGGGGTTAGTTACCTTACACCTGCTGTCACTGTTCCCCCCTAGCAGAAGTGGACCGGGTTATTACCTTACACCTGTTGTCACTTTTCCCCTTTTTGGTATGTAGGTACCTGGGTGTAAGTGACCACACCTTCCCCGTTGACCTGCTTTTTAAAAGGTACGGGGGGGTTGTCACCTTCACCCTGTCCTGTTCACCTAAGGAGGCATGGTGTTAGTTTTTTTCACCTGCTGTCATTTTCCCCCCTTTTTTTAAATAGGTACCTGGGTGTTATCACCTTACACCTGCCCCCTTTCACCTAACAGTAAGTAGGTACCTGGGTGTTAGCATCACACCCTGCTGTCTCTGTGCCCCAACAGTAAGTGGGGACCTGGGGTTAGTCATCTTCCCCGTTTCCCCTTTTTTCCCCCAACAGTAAGTAGGTACCGGGGGGTTAGTTACCTTACACCTGCGTCACTGTTTACCTAGCAGAAAATAGGTACCTGGGTGTTAGTCACCTTACACCTGCTGTCCATGTTCCCCCAACAGTAAGTAGGTACCTGGGTGTTAGTCATCTTACACCTGCTGTCTCTGTTCCCCAACAGAAAAAGGGCCTGGGTGTTAGTCATCTTACCCCTGCTGTCCTTTTTTACCTAACTTTAAGTGGGAACCTTGGTGTTAGTCATCTTACACCTGCTGTCACTGTTCACCAACTTTAGTAGGTACCTGGGGAGTTACCTTACCCCCGTCACTGTTCCCCCAGCAGAAAAAAGGTACCTTTTTAGTTACCTTACACCTGCTGTCACTGTTCACCTAGCAGTATGTAGGTACCTGGGTGTAAGTCACCTTACACCTGCTGTCACTGTTGACCTAGAAAAAAATAGGTACGTGGGGGTTAGTCCCCTTTTCACCTGCTGTCACTGTTCACCTAGCAGTAAGTAGGCGCCTGGTTGTTAGTTACCTTACACCTGTGGTCACTGTTCACCTAGCAGTATGTAGGTACCTGGGTGTTAGTTATCTTATTACACCTGCTGTCCATGTTCTTAGCAGAAAAGTAGGTACCTGGGTGTTAGTCCCCTTACACCTGCTGTCACTGTTCCCCTAGCAGTATGTGGTACCTGGGTGATGTTATTTATTGCACCTGCTGTCCATGTTCACCTAGCAGTAAGTAGGTACCGGGGGGGTTAGTTACCTTACACCTGTTGGCACTGTTCACCAAAGCAGTAAAAGGAACCTGTGTGTTGTAGAATTGGGTGTGGGTCGCATCCTGGGGGCCCAAAACGGGCCCTTTTGCGGGAATGCTCAAAACCCCGGCTTTCTATAGTATAGAAATTTTTGATTCAGCTATGGTCTTATACCTTGCACATGTACTTGTAGAAATAAATATTGTTATAAAAATTAATTATATTATAAAATTTTATGGTATTTCTTTTTTTTTTATAATATTATCAAAGAAAACGTAAATGTTTAAATGATTAACTTTTTATTTTTTTTTTTAATGATGGTACAGTAGTGTGAATATTAATTGGGACAGGGATGCTATAAAACGTTGTTTTGGAAAATAAATGTTTATTTGAAAAGTACAGGCAATAAAATGACAAATAATGGATGTAATAAAGATGTTTCCCTTTGCTTTTATAAGCATTGCTTCACTCTTGGGGTAAAAATTCAATAAATAACAAAAAAGGCACAATACCGTGACTGGAACAATACACAACCCCAACCCCCCCAAAATAAAAAGAGGAGCTTACGACTGGTCCGACTTGGACCATTACTTCGTCGTCGTCGTAAGCTCCTCTTTTTTTGGGTTTTGGAAACATTTAATGTTGAACACATTTTGGCAAGTTCTTCGTGGTGGTACCGGGGCCTAATAACAGCAGCAATTAGCTTCACACTTGAACAGTCCCGTTTCACGATCCTGCGTTTGATTATTGCTCATAGATTCTCAGTTGGGTTGAGGTCAGGAGAGTTTTCAGGCCAATTTAGAATGCTTAGTCCACGCTCTCCGAAGAATGTCAGCAGTTTTCTGGAAGTTTGACATGGAGCAAGATCCTGCTGGAAGATGCTTCTGCATCAGGAAAGTCTCTATCCACAATGGGATACAAATGAGTTGCCAGAATTGCCTTGTATATGTCATCGTTCCCTCAGTGTCTACCTACTGAGCCTCGCAGGACCCCATGTCTGGCTCTTCATGGTACTCTGCCTTGACAAAAACTGAAAGATGGACTACAAATCAACAGAACAAAATGGTGATATTCATCCTGGACCTGGGTCCAAGAGAACATGTAGGCCACGATGAATTACAACAACTGGATATACTGAATGTTGAGATATATAATTTTGTTCGGATTTTTACCCCGGAGGTTAGCCACCCAGGATAACCCAAGAAAGTCAGTGCGTCATCGAGGACTGTCCTTCAGTCTTGTCTCCCAGGATGCCACCCACACCAGTCCATTAACATCCAGGTATCTACTTGCTTGCTAGGTGAACAGGAATAAGGAAACACGTTAGGTAAAAGGACACAAGTGCAATTAATGTGACATTTTATTGTGGCAACGTTTCGCTCCCCAGGATAAGATAAGATAAGATAAGATTTCTTCGGATTTTTAACCCCGGAGGTTGCCACCCAGGATAACCCAAGAAAGTCAGTGCGTCATCGAGGACTGTCTGTCTTATTTCCATTGGGGTCCTTATCTTGTCCCCCAGGATGCGACACACATCAGTCGACTAACAACCCAGGTACCTATTTGCTACTAGGTGAACATGACAACAGGTGTAAGGAAACACGTCGAAATGTTTTCACCCACCGGGAATCGAACCCGGGCAGAACGTGTGTGTGAAGCGAGAGCTCTGGCCACCAGACCACCGGGCCCATTGTTTCCAACTTTGCCGAGAGATCGAACCCCGGACACTGAGTGTGTGATAGAGAGCGTTGCCTACTAGGCCAGAGTAAAACAATTGAAGTTAAGTCACGTTATAAAACTGCTTACAAATTGTCCAGAATATCTTGCTGCCAAGTTTGTCAAGGCTGGGAACCAAAGCAACCATAGTACTAGGGGATAGAGCACAACTTTGTAGTAGCCACAGTCAGTGACCAGGCTTCAAACACCTTTTATTGTACAGCAATAAAGGAATGGAACAGACTATCTACACATGTCAAAGCCAGTCATAGCATGAACCAGTTCAAGAAGAGAGCCAAAAGGTACCTAATGAATGTAGCGACAGAAAGGGAGGAGAGTTATTTCTTGTATAGCTAACATACATGTACCTATTATTGTGATCTGATCCTCTGTTTAATTTTAATGTAAATAACTCAGTTTACCTTATTCCTAATATATCTCCTTTTTTTTGTCTGACTTTTCTGGGTTATCCTGGATGATCTACATATATTCTGCCATGTATGATAATTATGTACCTGTATTTGTTTGTACCTGTACCTGAATAAACTTACCGTCAACAATAACAAGCCGTCCAGGGCCTTTAACAGTAAAACTTCTCCAAAACATCTTCCTAGGTGGGTTTTGGTGCTTGTTGAATGTGTTTATTCCGTCTCACTATCACTTATCTGTACCCATGTACTTCAAAATGACTGAGTGACTCCCGCAGCCATATTTTCTTCAGAGCAGCGGTCAATAAATGTTTCTTTAGCTGCTTTCTGGCAGTTCTGTCAACTTCAAGATCCTTCATACAACAGTTGAAGAATCAACATTTACGCCAACTGAAGCAAAATCTCTGTAGATCTTTGCTGGCTTTCTTGGGATCCTTCACACTATTTCTTATGACAACCTTGTCATCGTGAAGTGTTGTCTTGTGTTTTCTTCCACATCTTCCTGGACGCAGCGCTCCACAATCACCAGTGTCGTCACCTCTCTTCAGAATCCCACCAACAGTTGACTTTGCTAGGCTCAAATTTTCGACGATCTGTCTGATACTTATAAAAGCAAGTTTTTTAAAAGCTACAATACTTGCACGCTTCCTAGGTGTAACATCCATCACGAATTTTAACAGTAATCAAGAACTGAAGGGGAGAATTTGGCGAAACCACATTCACTCACGGAGCACGCTTGCAGGACTAATGTTACAGAACAACAGCTGTTGTAGCACTGACGAGAGCCGAAGGGGAACACCACAGCTGGATGGTTGCCAGAAGTCGATAGCAAACTCTTCTGAAAAGAAAACAAGCTACATTAACTAACCTGGTGTCCCGTAGCTCGGTTGCTAGTGCACTCAGCTCACACATTGAGGTCCGTGGTTCGATCCCCGGTACGGGTGAATACATTAGGACGTGTTTCTTTACAACACCTACTGTCCCTTTTCACCTATCAGTAAAATAGGTACCTGGGTGTTAGTGGACTGGTGTGGGTCGCATCTTGGGGACAAAATTGACCTAATTTGCGGGAAAGGCTCTGCATAACAAGGGATTTTCTGTATTATAATTATTATTATTATTATTATTATTATTATTATTATTATTATTATTATTATTATACTTGTAGAAATAAAGATGGAAATATAGAAAAAACGGAGACTAAGACATATTTTGAGTTAATCACAATATTTACTGATGTCCCAATTAATGTGCAGCCTAAGTAAGTTCATCCAGGTATAGACAGTTACACTCATACAGTGAAGAGGCGGGGCCAGGAGCTATGAATCGACCCCTTCAACCACAACTAGATGAGTACAGAAAACCCCGGATAATCCAAAAAAATCAGAGTGACTTATTTCCATTGGAGTCCTTGTGATAATTATTATTTATGCTTAAAAGTTTAAAACATGTAAGTATCTTAAGTATGTATACTGTATACTGGACCATATATGTATACCTGGAGAGGGTTTCGGGGGTCACCGCCCCCGTGACCCGGTCCGTGACCAGGCCAGATTTGAAACCTAGCACAACAGTCTGTGTTGTCACTGTTATTGCAGTGTTGGCAGTGAAGGGTGTGACCCACTGGTGTTAACACCTGGCACTCCTGTTGCAGGTGGCACTGCTGTTGCAGGTTGCAGTGACGTGGGCGCGGCACGACCCCTACTATACCCACGACCACCCAAGACCCCCTCCAGAAGCCTACTACCCACCACCACCACCACCACCACAACCATCACCACTACCACCATCGCTACCATCACCACAACCACCACCGTCATTACCACCATCACCACCAAAGTACCAGACGGAGCCAACCTATGAGGTAGGCAATGCATTTTATGTCTTGATAATGGAAGGTATACCTTGATAATGGAAGGTATACCTTGATAATAAAAGGTATACCTTGATAATGGAAGGTATACCTTGATAATGGAAGGTATACCTTGATAATGGAAGGTATGCCTTGATAATGGAAGGTATACCTTGATAATGGAAGGTATACCTTGATAATGAAAGGTATACCTTGATAATGGAAGGTATACCTTGATAATGGAAGGTATAACTTGATAATGGAAGGTATACCTTGATAATGGAAGGTATACCTTGATAATGAAAGGTATACCTTGATAAGAAGGTATATGTGATAATGGGAGGTATACTGCGATAATGGAAGGTATACTGCGATAATGGAAGGTATACTGCGATAATGGAAGGTATACTGCGATAATGGAAGGTATACTGCGATAATGGAAGGTATACTGCGATAATGGAAGGTATACCTTGTTAATGAAAGGTATGCCTTGATAATGGAAGGTATAAAAAACCCAACCCGCGATCAGAGAGTTATAAACTCTCTGACCGCGAGTTCTATCCCCACAAGTGGTTTGGTTTGTTTGCAATCGTGTCATTACGATTTCGTGAGTAATGGAAGGTATACCTTGATAACGGGAGGTATATTTTGATAATAGAAGGAATACCTTGATAATGGAAGGTATACCTTAATAATGGGAGGTATACATTGATAATGGGAGGTATAAATTGATAATTGGAGGTAACTCTTGATAATGGAAGGTATACCTTGATAATGGGAGGTATACCTTGATAATGGGAGGTATATCTTGATAATAAAAGATATACCTTGATAATGGAAGGTATACCTTGGAAATGCTGTAACTTGGCAACACCTTTGAAGATTCTATTCTAGAAATCTGCTAAGTTGGGCTGTGTTATCATAGAATTTGTATTTAGACTTAGATTTTGTTTAAGTATACAAGTGTCACTGCTTACACATTTACAGTGCCAGTATTGACAGTGCCATTATTTACAGGTGTCACAGATTTTACAGATGAACATTATAGGTATTGTAGGATATATAGCAAATGTTGTTTGATATTTTAAAATATTTAGCAAATGTTTCATGTTATTGTAAAATATTTAGCAAATGTTGCTTGTTATTTTAAAATATTTAGCAAATGTTGCTTGTTATTGTAAAATATTTAGCAAATGTTGCTTGTTATTGTAAAATATTTAGCAAATGTTGCTTGATATTGCAAAATATTTAGCAAATGTTGCTTGTTATTGTAAAATATTTAGCAAATATTGCTTATTATTGTAAAATATTTAGCAAATGATGCTTATTATTGTAAAATATTTAACAACTGTTGCTTGTTATCGTAAAATATTTAGCAAATGTTGCATACATCTGTTTATCACCTCCCCATGACTGTAAGAGTAACTAGGTGACACCTGTCTGACACACACCTGTCAGTGATACCTGTCTGACACACACCTGTCTGACACACCTGTCTGGCACACCTATCTGACACACACACCTGCCTGACACACCTGTCAGTGATACCAGTCTGGTACACACCTGTCAGTGATACCAGTCTGATACACCTGTCAGTGACACCAGTATGACACACCCGTAAGTGACACCAGTCTGATACACACCTGTCTGACACACCCTGTCTTCCTACAGGTGAAGGGATCGTCAGTGTTTGAGTACCGGGTTAAGGACTCTTACTACGGTACCGAGTACTCCAGACACGAGTCCAGTGACGCCTCAGGTACCAAGGGACAGTACCAGGTAAGTCCTCACAACGTACCAGTACCAACAGACTCGTTGGTCAGCAACACAGCTGTTATTACTCGACGGAGGATCAAGCCTTTAATAGTCCAAGCCAAAACATTGTATATAAACTGATCAGTTAACACATTACTTATTTCAGGGTTAACTAAACTAATTTCAGAGTTAACTAAACTAATTTAAAGGTTGTAGATGAATGGTTCAGAGAACCGACAAGTTATAAATTAGATACATATACAACACTTGGGTATATTTATTGAGGAAATGTTTCTCCAAACAGTGGCTTCATCAGTCCAATACAAAGCAGAAAGATGTAAGGAGAGGAGGGGTTTGAAGTAATCAGTCCCTCGGCAAGTGTTGCATATGTGTCTAATTTATAACTTGTCGGTTCTCTGAACCATTCATCTACATCCTGTCTGACAGCAACATCTTGGGATCTTGATACAAACGAATTCTTCAACACTTGTCCAACCTTTGGACGAAGTCCTACTTCCACTAGTGGATGGTACCACTATGACCCCGCCTCCTGCTGCTTCGTCTCACCTGCCTACAGTATATAAACCACTACTACGCCCTATGCTGTAGTTTCTGCAAGATTGATGGACTGAACACATCGACTCCAGGCCGAGGGACTGATTACCTCAAACTCCTCCTCTCTTACACCTTTCTGCTTTGTATTGACTGATGAAGCCACTGTGTGGCGAAACGTTTCCTCAATAAAGATACCCAAGTGTTGCATATGTGTCTAATTTATATATAATTTAAAGGTTAACTAAACTAATTTAAAGGTTAACTATACTAATTTAAAGGTAACTATTGTAGAACCATTGTCAGTGAATCAGTTTTAAGTTCTTTCATATACTATATATATATATATATATATATATATATATATATATATATATATATATATATATATATATATATATATATATATATATATATATATATATATATATATATATATATATATATATATATATATATATATATATATATATATGCAAGAAAACTACTATGAAAAATAGAAGAATTCCAAGCGCTTTCGTGACTACTCACATTATCAAGGAACTATAACAGGAAACATGACAAGAAGGGCTTATATAAGGGGCGAGACTACACCTCACAGTCACATCACACTAACAAAGACTACACCTCACAGTAGCGTAACATCGCACGACTCTGTGAAGAGGAACATAAGAAAGGACCTGAAACTCTTCCCAAGAATTAAGATTAGTCCAATTTATCATTAAATTCTTCCCAAATTTTATTAATTATAAATGAATCCAATTTATATAAACCAAAAGAAATATTCATATTATTTTCAAAACTGCTTTTAATGAAACATGATTCTATTATATTCCTCTCAACCATGGACTTGCTTGATACAACCTTCTCAGCATTTTGAAAATCAATTGGATGGTTAAAATCTCTCACATGAATAAATAGAGCATTAGAATCTTGTCCAGTTCTAATGCTATATTTATGTTGTTTTAATCTTAGTTCAAGACTTTTACCAGTTTGACCATAATAAACTTTATCGCATATTTTACAGGAATCTTATAGACACATCCGTCAGCATTTTGGGGAATTTTTTATCAAAAGTCTTTTACTGTATCAAGATTTTAAATACAACTTTGATATTAAAATTCTTAAGAAAGGAAGACATATCAACCAAGTTTTCATGGTAAGGGAGAACCAACATATTTTTGGTTGAATAAGGTTGGTTGTCCCTTTTTGGATTGTAAAAAGTATTAAAAAGTTGATAAATTAAGCACCTTGACTGATTTAAATGATTTCAATATGGTTAGTTTTGATGTTACCTCCTTGTTTACAAAAGTTCCAGTTGATGATTTACTAAGTTTCTTATCTGAAGAACTGGTTAATTATGATTTACCATTGCCAGTTCCTACTATCATTAAACTTATTAAACTTTGTATTGTTGATGCAAAATTTGTATTTAATGATGAGTTTTACACTCAGAAGTTTGGTATGGCAATGGGAAATCCTCTTTCACCTGTTCTTAGTAACTTATATATGGAATTTTTCGAAACAAGATTGCTTAACACTATCCTTCCCAATAGAGCTAAGTGGTATAGATATGTTGATGATATTTTGTGCCTTATGCCTAAGAATGTAGATATAAACCATTTCCTTGTTAAATTAAATAGCTTAGCTCATTCTATAAATTTTACTGTTGAATTCGAAGTAAATAACTCATTGCCATTCCTAGATGTTTTTATTATTAAGGGTAACATTGATTTTAAATTTAAAATTTACAGAAAACCTACAAATAATTGTTCCTATGTACACTATTACTCTTCACATCAAGATAGAGTTAAAGTGTCGGTTTTTCTTCAATGTTTTTGAGAGCTTTACGTATTTGTAGTCCAGAGTTCATAGATGAAGAAATCTCTAAAATTTATGAAATAGCTAATGATTTAAAATACCCAAGAAACATAATTGATAAATCTTTTAAAATAGCTAGGAATACTTTTTACAATCCAAAAGGGACAACCAACCTTATTCAACCAAAAATATGTTGGTTCTCCTTACCATGAAAACTTGGTTGATATGCCTTCCTTTCTTAAGAATTTTAATATCAAAGTTGTATTTAAAAATCTTGATACAGTAAAAGACTTTTGATAAAAATTCCCCCAAAATGCTGACGGATGTGTCTATAAGATTCCCCGTAAAATATGCGATAAGTTTATTATGGTCAAACTGGTAAAAGTCTTGAACTAAGATTAAAACAACATAAATATAGCATTAGAACTGGACAAGATTCTAATGCTCTATTTTTCATGTGAGAGCTTTACCATCCAATTGATTTTCAAAATGCTGAGAAGGTTGTATCAACAAGTCCATGGTTGAGAGGAATATAATAGAATCATGTTTCATTAAAAGCAGTTTTTGAAAATAATATGGATATTTCTTTTGGTTTATATAAATTGGATTCATTTATAATTAATAAAATTTGGGAAGAATTTAATGATAAATTGGACTATTCTTAATTCTTGGGAAGAGTTTCAGGTCCTTTCTTATGTTCCTCTTCACAGAGTCGTCGATGTTACGCTACTGTGAGGTGTTGTCTTTGTTAGTGTGATGTGACTGTGAGGTGTGTCTTGCCCCTTTATAAGCCCTTCTTGTCATGTTTCCTGTTATAGTTCCTTGATAATGTGAGTAGTCACAAAGGCTTGGAATTCTTCTATTTTTTCATAGTGGTTTTCTTGCATATTTTGATATCACCTGTTTACTGTGATCTTTTTGATATATATATATATATATATATATATATATATATATATATATATATATATATATATATATATATATATATATATATATATATATATATATATATGCAGAAAACCACTATGAAAAAATAGAAGAATTCCAAGCGCTTTCGTGACTACTCACATTATCAAGGAACTATAACAGGAAACATGACAAGAAGGGCTTATATAAGGGGCGAGACTACACCTCACAGTCACATCACACTAACAAAGACTACACCTCACAGTAGCGTAACATCGCACGACTCTGTGAAGAGGAAAATAAGAAAGGACCTGAAACTCTTCCCAAGAATTAGATTAGTCCAATTTATTATTAAATTCTTCCCAAATTTTATTAATTATAAATGAATCCAATTTATATAAACCAAAAGAAATATTCATATTATTTTCAAAACTGCTTTTAATGAAACATGATTCTATTATATTTCTCTCAACCATGGACTTGCTTGATACAACCTTCTCAGCATTTTGAAAATCAATTGGATGGTTAAAATCTCTCACATGAATAAATAGAGCATTAGAATCTTGTCCAGTTCTAATGCTATATTTATGTTGTTTTAATCTTAGTTCAAGACTTTTACCAGTTTGACCAAAATAAACTTTATCGCATATTTTACAGGGAATCTTATAGACACATCCGTCAGCATTTTGGGGAAATTTTTTATCAAAAGTCTTTTTACTGTATCAAGATTTTTAAATACAACTTTGATATTAAAATTCTTAAGAAAGGAAGGCATATCAACCAAGTTTTCATGGTAAGGGAGAACCAACATATTTTTGGTTGAATAAGGTTGGTTGTCCCTTTTTGGATTGTAAAAGTATTCCTAGCTATTTTAAAGATTTATCAATTATGTTTCTTGGGTATTTTAAATCATTAGCTATTTCATAAATTTTAGAGATTTCTTCATCTATGAACTCTGGACTACAAATACGTAAAGCTCTCAAAACATTGAAGAAAAACCGACACTTTAACTCTATCTTGATGTGAAGAGTAATAGTGTACATAGGAACAATTATTTGTAGGTTTTCTGTAAATTTTAAATTTAAAATCAATGTTACCCTTAATAATAAAAACATCTAGGAAGGGCAATGAGTTATTTACTTCGAATTCAACAGTAAAATTTATAGAATGAGCTAAGCTATTTAATTTAACAAGGAAATGGTTTATATCTACTTCCTTAGGCATAAGGCACAAAATATCATCAACATATCTATACCACTTAGCTCTATTGGGAAGGATAGTGTTAAGCATCTTGTTTCGAAAAATTCCAATAAAGTACTAAGAACCAAATTTGTCTCGCCATAATAAGTTCTTTTTGGGGCTTCGACTCTGTCTGGTTAGCCCCTCCAAAACGAGTCATATTGGGACTTGAGTAAACTAACTCACTCTTTTTTTAAATAGGGGTCCAATACTGGATGTTGTTCCCTACTTTGATTTGGCATAAGAAAAGAAATATTTTTTTTCTTTTTTAAATTTTAATTATAGCTTTTATTTTTCCCACGTTTCTTGACCCTGTAAGATTTCTTTAGGTTAAGTTCTTTTGTTTTATTTCTTGACCAGTGTCTCCTACGTATTGCAGATATATTGGCCTCTTATAGGTTTTTTTTTCTAGTTTTCATCTTCTTTCCTTTTCCAAATTTCCTTGAGCAAACCTCAAGTGCCACAGAGTTAATTTGTTTTAGACATAGGTTGGGGTCCGTGATGCTTATAGGTTGTAGCCCAGGATCCATATTTCATTGTCCCAAATGATCCTTTATGTGTGTCTCTGTGAAAGCCGCAAACATTGCATTTGACTCTGTAAGCAGTCCACGGATGTAAGGTATTTGTTGTTCTTTGCTGGCTTTAGACCCTGTATATTTGCAAAGATGAATGTCATCGTATTAGTGGTATAGGTGGAGTAGTCTTTTTTCCCGGCACTAATATCTGTTTTTCTGGAGTGGAGGCCATTGACTGTGATTCCACTCCCGAAATGATTTCAGTTGGTTACGATTTCTGTCATTTCCTGCCAGCTTTTTCCTTCTTGGCGCAAAAACCTCTCTCTGGAGTGGCTTTGCACCAGGTTTTCCCATGGGCTGGATGTTTTGTATCTTTATGTACCCTTTAGGTGGTGTGCCTGGCAATATAGGTTATAGCACTGTCTTTCTTGAACTGAAAAAATGACACATTTCAGGGTGGAAAAGCTTACAGGAAAATAGTTTGGTTTTCCTGTTGTCATATGGGCAAGGCATTTTCTGGGGTGGTCAAAGTTGCACGTACCATCTGTTTTTCCCGATATTCCATACCTGCAGATACCAAGTGCATAGAATTTTCATAGGTCTGAATAGGACTTAATTTTAAATGAGTTCTTTCTAATTTTATCTATTCGACATGACATATACGTGTGTGTGTGTGTGCACTCACCGATATGTGGTTGCAGGTTGTTACTAGGTCCACTTTCTCCCTGCTCCATGAGCTTTATCATACCTATTCTTGAAGCTATGTATGTATCCTGCCTCCACTTCATTACCCTCCAGATTGTTCCACTTTCTGACAGCTCTTAGACTGAAGAAATAATTCCTAACATCCCTGTGATTCATCTGAGTTTACAACTTCCAGTGTGACCCCTTGTTGCTGTGTCCCATCTCTGGAACATTCTGTCCCTATCCACCTTGTCAATTCCTCTCAGTATTTTATAAGTCGTTATCATGTCTTCTCTATCTCTCCGGTCCTCCAGTGTCGTCAGGTTGATTTCCCTTAACCTCTCCTCGTAGGATATACCCTCAGCTCCGGGATTAGTCTTGTTGAAAACCTTCGCATTTTCTCTAATTTCTTGACGTGCTTGACCAGGTGTGGTTCCATATTGGTGCTGCATAATCCAGTAAGAGCCTGACGCACACGGTGTACAGTGTCTTGAATGACTCCTTGATTGATGTCGAAACGCTGTTCCTAGGTTTGCCAGGCGCCCATATGCTGCAGCAGTTATTTGGTTGATATGCGCTTCAGGAGATGTGCTCGGTATGATGCTCACCCCAAGATCCATTTTCTTGAGTGAGTTTTGCAGCCTCTGACCTCTTAGGCTGTATTTCGTTTGTGGTCTCCTTTGTCCTTCCTCAGGCTTCATAACTTTGCTCCTGCTGGGTTAAACTCAGCAAGTGCAAGGGTAAGCCTGCAGGGTAAGCCTGCAGGGTGAGCCTGCAGGGGATCTGAACAGGATTGCAATCTGTCCTGATCCCCATGCAGGCTTACCTGATCCTCTTCCGTTTGTATTCTCCTCATTAGTTTCATCGCCAGCAAACAGGGACACATTTGACTTTGTCTCTTCCGTCATGTCATTCACATATACAAGAAAAATCACTGGACCAAGGACTGACCCTTGTGGAACCTCACTCGACACATGCACCCACCTGATACCTCGTCTAGGACCGACACGTTGTTTCCTTCCTGTCAGGTAACCTTGATCCATTGCAATACTTTCCCTCCAATTCCTGCCTGCTCCTCTAGTTTTTCAACCACTGTGTCGAAAGCTTTCTTAGAGTCGAAGAAGATGCAGTCTACCCATCCCTGTCTGTCTTGTCTTACTTCTGTTTCCTTGTTATATAACTCCAATAGGTTCGTGATGCAGGATTTCCCTTTTCCCCTGAAGCCATGCTGGTTGTCACGTATTAGTCCCATTCCGTTCTAGGTGCTCCACCACTCTTTTCCTGATCTTCTCCATGGCCTTACATACATTTGTCAGTGTCACTGGTCTGTAATTTAGTGCAGACTGTCTGTCTCCTTTTTTAAAAAATCGGGACTACATTTGCTGTCTTTCACACCTCGGGCAGTTGCGCTGTTTCGATAGATTTATTGAAGATTGTTATTAGTGGCACACAGTGCATCTGCTCCCTCTCTCAGGACCCAAGGAGAGTATTATCTGGGCCCACCTCTTCAGGTATCTAGTTCCTCTAGCAGTTTCTTCACCTCCTCCTCGGTTGTGTGCAGTGTGCACCCTACCACCTCGGTTTCCTGGGAGCCCCTATGTCTCCACTGTGAATACCTCTCTGAATCTTGAGCTGAGCTCTTCACATATTTCGTGGTCATTCCCGTAGCTCCTCCTTTCTTCCTCAACCTAATTACCTGATCCTTGACTGTTGTTTTCTTCCTATGTGGCTGTTTAACAACTTTGGGTCAGATTTAGCTTTTTATGCTACGTCTTTCTTGTATTGACTCTGGTCTTCTCTCCTTATCGATGCATATTCATTTCTGGCTCTTCTGCTCATCTCCCCGTTTTCCTGGGGGCCTTTGCCTTCTATATTTTCCATTCTCTAGCACACGTGGCTGTGGCCTCTCCACACCTCCTGTTTAACCATGGGCTCATTCTGGTCTTCCTATTGTTTCTGTTGCCCTTAGGTACGAATTTCTGCACTGCCTCCCTGCACTTTGTGGTCTCATGTTCCATCATTTCGTTTACTGTCTTTTTCCCCTAGTTCACTTACCCACTGCACCTCATGCAGGAATTGGCTCGTAATTGTATAGTCCCCTTTTGTAAGTTTGGCTTCCCCCGGCCCCCTCGTACTTTCCCTATTTTAACTCTACTATATTTCAAAACTCAAGGCCAAGTGATCGCTAGCGCCTATTTTCCCTTTGGTGTGTTAAACCCCTATGTCTGAATTGTTCAAGGTGAATGCAAGGTGCAGCCCAGCTGGTTCATATTCTCTCTTTTTGGTTGTACACCTAACATGTTGGTGTTAGTTTTCCAGTACCACCATACCATTTTGGCCCCCTTCTCTGGCCCAATGTGGCCCCAGATTCTCCCAGTCAACCTCCTTATGGTTGAAACCCCCCATGATGTGTAACTTTGCCCTGCTCATGTGGGTCCTTGTGGCAACCTCGGTAGTGTGGCCACCATCACTCCGTGTTCTCATCATATTCCTTCTTGGCCTCCTGCTGTTTGGTGGCAGGTTGTTCATCACTGCTATCACCTTTGGGCCCCCTCGGATGAAGTGTTCCCTATGTAGTCCCCCACTACTCCTCTGACTATCCTCCATCTCCTCAAACTCCATTGGTTTTGATGAGCAGTGCAACTCCCCCCCCTCCCCCCCCCCCGTCTTTCCTCAGGATCTAAAAAAACCAGACACTTCTGTGTTGAAAGTGTCCGTGGATGCTTCAGTGATTCTTTCCTGTAATTCCACCTGGTTGGTGAACCACCCCTTTGGGTTTTCCCTTTCTAAAACTATATTCGGGGGGGTGGTATGGGTTAATGCTGGTGTGGCAGTTTTAGTGTGTGTGTGTGTTTTATCACCTATTTGTACTAAAATTTTTTCAGGGGTGAACCAGCCCCGTTTGCCTCCCCACTGACCGCTACTAGGACCCCTCTCCCCCGCTCCTTTAGCACATACCTCATCTTAAACCATGTTGGTTCCTGCCCCCCACGTCACTTGCTAACTATTCCCCTTCCTGACAACTCTATGACTAAAGAAATACTTCCTAACATCTCTTTTACTCGTCTGAGTCTTCAACTTCCAATTAAGACCCCTTTTTTTGTCCCCCCCTGGAACATCCTGTCTCTGTCCACCATCTATTCCCACAGTATTTTTTATGTCGTTACATGTCTCCTCTAACCCCCCTGTCCTCCAGTGCGTCAGGCCGATTTCCCTTTAAACCTTTTTTCATAGGAAATTTCCCCTTAGCTCTGGAACTAACCTTGTTGCAAACCTTTTCACTTTTTCTAATTTTTTTACGGGTTGACCAGATGTGGGTTCCCAAAATGGGCTGCATCTCTAGTATGGGCCTGACACTTTTTAAGTGTCTTGAACGATTCCTTTCTAAGGTATCTGAAAACTATTCTCAGGTTTTCCAGGGCCCTTTCTGCAGCAGTTACTTTGGGGGTGTACTTTGGGAAATTCTATTATACTCCCCCAAAAACTTTCTCCTTTAGGGAAGTTTGCAGTCTTTGGGCCCCCTAGCCTATACTCGTCTGCGGTCTTCTTTTCCTTTCCCGATCTTCATGACTTTACATTTAACGGGGGTTAAACTCGAGAAACCAGTTGCTGACCAGGTGTCCAGCCTGTCCAGGTCTTTTTTTTAGTCCGCCTGATCCTACTGATTTTTTTTCCTTAAACCCCCTCGAACAGGGGCACTTCTGAGTCATCCCTTTTTTCCCTGTACCAATCAAAAAACACTGGTCCCGGACACCCTTGGGGGACCCCCCTGTCCAGGCGCCCACTGTGAACCCCCTCACGTACCATGACTCGTTGTTGCCTCCATGTCAGGTATTCTCTGATCCATTGCAGTGTCCTTCCTGTTTTTTGCCTGATCCTACTTCGCATAATCTTTTGTAGGAACTGTATCGAAGGGCCTTCTTGCAGTCAAAGAAAATCAGTCAACCCACCCTTCTCCCCGTGTCTTACCTCGCCTTGCCATAGAACTCCAGGATTTTTTCCGGGATTTGCCTTCCCCTGAATCCGTGCTTTGCATTTATAATCTTTTTCCGCCCCAGGGCCTACCCTCTCCTCCTGATAATCTTGTCCATGACACTGGTCAAAGTTTAGGCCTCTTTTTCTTTTTTTTTCTTAAAAATGGGAACTACATTTGCTGTCTTCCTTACCTCAGGTAGTTGCCCAGTTTCGAGTGATGTGTTGAAGATCATGGTTAGTGGCACACACAGTGTTTTTCCCCCTCTCTAAGGATCCACGGGGGAGTTGTCCGGTCCCATCACATTTGGGGTATCAAGGTCACTTAGGCTTCTTCACCTCCTCCTCAGTTTTTTGGGTATGTCATCCAACACTTGTTTATGTCCCCCCTTTCGTCTTAACAGAGTCCTTCCTGTTCCACTGTTAATACTTCCTTAAATCTCGGTTGGTCCCCACATACCTCTTTATCATTTCTTTTGAGTTCCCCCCCTTTTTCCTCAGCCTGAATGGTCTTGACCGTTTTCTTCCTCCCAATGTTTCGCAGTTTCGGGTCAGACTTGATTTCGATGCTATTTGTTTTTGTACTGTCGCTTTTGTACTGTCGCTTGGTATCTAGCTGCTTGGTAGCCTCTTCACTTTCCCCCCAGTTTGTGTAGGGCCCGTACCGATGGGTACCCTACCTCCGCCTTTCTGGAGGCCCCCTATCTCCTCTGTGAACACCTATTTGAATCTCATGTTGAGCTCCTCATACATTTCAGGTCATTTCTTTGGGCCCCCCACTTCCTTCCTCAACCTGATCACCTGGTCCTTGACTGTTGTTCTCCCCCTGATGTGACTGTACAACAGCTTTGGGTCAGATTTGGTGTGTGTGTGTGTGTGTGTGTTGTGTGTGGGGGCAATAGATTCTCAAAAGGGTCTCTGCCATGGTGGAATAACCAGAGAAGTAATCACATTCACCATCACTCAGTCAGTTCTATTCTATTAGGTTCAGCTCCCAGACGGTCGTCTTCAGACTGTCATCTACCACGCTGACGAGAGTGGCTTTCACGCTGACGTGCTCTACCAGGGTCAACCACAACACCCTAAGCCTAAGCCCAAGCCGGGAGACCTCCAGGCCCTCCACATCAATCGACTTCAATCACAACCTACCATGCTGGAGCCAAGCCAGTCTACCACTCGACTCCCAAACCAGTCCATCATACTACTCCCAAGCCAGTCTATCACCCCAACATCCAAGCCAGTCTATCACTCAACTTCCGCCAGTCTATCACTCAACATCCAAGCCAGTCTATCCTCAACATCCAAGCCAGTCTATTATTCAACTTCCAAGCCAGTCTATCAATCAACATCTAAGCCAGTGTATTACTCAATCCAAGCCAGTCTATCACTCAACACTAAAGCCAGTCTATCACTCAACGTCCAAGCCAGTCTATCACTCTACACCCAAACCAGTCTATCCCTCCACCAAGCCAGTCTACCCCTCAATATCCAAGCCAGTCTTCTCACTACTCCAGAACCCACCTTCCACATTAAGCCCAACCCCCACACAATTCTTCTCCCACCACGGTTTACCACACCACGCCTAACCCAGTGGCACATTCCACACCTAAGCCAGCCTACCATCCCACCTCTAAGCCCTCACGTTACTCACCAGTCAAGCCAGTTTCCCAGTCGACACCACAGACAGTGTATCACTCCACCCCAAATTCCATCTTTTACTCAGTCAGAGAACCTTCACAAGAATCTGAACCAGCACACTTCGAGGGTTCAACATCTGACCATCACCTTGAGGGGTCAGATTTCAAGCCTCCGGAGGCTGTTCATGGAGGACAATTCTTGCCCCACGAGGCTGAGAAATTCCTGCCTCACGAGGCTGTCTTTGCCCCAGAGTCTTCGTCTAGCTTTCAGGATGGAGGTGCTGGGCACGGATTACTGGCTTGACTCCCGGGGGCTAAGCCAGGTCATGAGGAGGCGCAGTTCTCGGGAAAGCCTGGCTTTATGGTGGTCTTTCCTGCAGCCAAGCCTGGCCGGAAGGAGTTATCCATCGATAGAGGCCATGAGCTCAGCCACTTCTCGGTGCCAACCTTCGGTCACAAAATCACTATTTCTCAAGCCAAGACGGTGGACAGGTGGCCCTCACTGCCACAGATGGCTTTTGACAGGCTCCTGCCTCCTCCAACCCACCACCACACACTCGTCTCAACCCACACCCAACCCGCCAACAAACCCACTAACACCCACTCTTCCCCCTCCGTCGAACCCACTAAGCCCCCCAAAACCCTACGGGAAACCCCCTGCTCGATTCCCATCCCACCCTCGTAAAATTCATCAACCCAAAACCCATCATTACCCCACACGCCCACGCCACGCCCACGGTCTCTGACCAGAGTCTCAAAATCAATATAGAAAAAACCCTTTTCCGTTCGGACACAAGACCACAAAGACCCAGAATGTCCTTCTAGCACTCACCCTCCACCTCCTTCAGGGCAACCTTGAAATGCTCTTCACCCAAGGAACTGGATCTATTCTCCCGATCCTCGGATCAACCTGCCTTTTCCCTAGGAGCTGCATGAACCCTTTCTGGTATGCGTGTCCTCACCCTGGATCAAGCACTATGATCAGCATCAAGACAGCACAACATCTCGAAGGACTATTGAGGTGTGTTAAAGTGATACTGTATCCTAGAGTATAACTGGAGTATACCTGGAGTATAACTGGAGTATACCTGGAGTATAACTGGAGTATACCTGGGGTATAACTGGAGAGGGTTTCGGGGTGAACGCCTCACGGCCCGACGTGTGACAAAAACACTGTGATGTGTGACGTAACGTAACACGAGTGTGACATAACGTAACAGTGATGCATGACGTAAGGTAACACTATGATGTGTGACGGGGGGAACACTATGATGGTGACGTAAGGTAACAATGTGATGTGTGATGTAACGTAACACTGTGATGAATGACGTAATGTAACACTGATGTGTGACATAAGTATCACTGTGATGTGTGACGTAATGTAACACTGATGTCGACATAAGGTATCACTGTGATGTGGACGTAACATAACACTGTGATTGTGACACAATGGAACACTGTGATTGTGATGTAACAGAACACTGGGATGTTTAATAATGGAACACTGGGATGTGTGATGGAACGTAACAGTCCAGGTGTTTCTCTATCTTTTTAAAACATAGATCAACTTTACAGACCAAGAACTGTTATCAAAGACCAGCCCCAGTTAAAATATATTTTCCTCAAGATGTAAGCCCTACCTGTTGACTAATCCAGGTACCTACTTACTGCTAGGTGAATGGTGACAGCATGTGTAAGGTGATTAACACCCAGGTACCTACTTACTGCTAGGTGAACAGTGACAGCATGTGTAAGGTGATTAACACCGGTACCTACTTACTGCTAGGTGAACATTGACAGCAGGTGTAAGGTGACTAACACCCAGTACCTACGTACTTACTGCTAGGTGAACAGTGACAGCAGGTGTAAGGAAACATGCCCAACATTTCACCCATGCCAGTTGAACCATGGTCCTCAGTATGTGAGCCGAGTAAAATTAAACTGACTTTGATTGTATTGATGACTGGTTAAATTTTTTTTTAGCATATTCTGATAAGATTGTGTTCTTAATTTTTATGGTAAAAAAACACCATGTGCATATGTCAGTAGTGTACTGAACCTCCTATATATTATACTTGTGTAGTATATCATAGTACCAGCTATATTATAGTTAGGCTCCTTTCAACCTGTGATGTCATGAGCCCTCACGTGAGGCGCCAGCTAGAGGCATCTCCTCATTTTTGGACCGGCATAGTACTGACAGGCAGGCTGGGCATCGTTTTCCTCACAGACTCTGTCAATATACCAGTTACCAACCATATTGTGTTTTCACTACGACCGCCAATATCTCCAAAGTACCCCAACACATATAAAGGGAAAACCATGTACATTGTCTCTATAAAGAACTCCATGTACATTGTATAAGAAACACCATGTACATTGTCTGTATAAAGAACACCATGTATGTTGTATAAGAAACACCATGTACAGTGTTTCTATAACAACCTTTTTCATTCATCATTTAAGTGCAGTTAGTTTTTAGTTTAATATCTTTATTATGCACCCCATACCCATCCTGTGGGCAGTCCATTTTAAAAGCATAAAACATATTTTTAAATCCCCCCGAAATGACACCAACAACACAAGAGCCCATCCCCAAAAAATTTTAAGATTTCCTACAAAACAAGAAATTGAAAAAATGGTTGGCATTTTTTTGGCTTTCAGGAACCCAACACTATTTTCCCTAAGTTCTTCAGTTCACTTTACACGATTATTTTTTTAAAGGGTCCTCCAGAACGTAACTAGCGTCTTCAACGAGTTCATTTGTTGTTCATGTAGTGTTCATATGTTGTTCTGTATTGTTCACTTTTATGTTCAGGTATATGTACAAAGTCATGAACAACACCGTTTTAATAAAGGTGACTAGAATGATGTGTTTATTTATGAATAAAACCCAGAATGAAAGAAGATGAAAAGGAAGGAGAACTTAGATGAAGAAAAAAAAGAAAAAAGATGAAGATGAAAAGATGAAGAAGAAGAAATAGAAGAAGAAAAGAAAAAGAAGAAAAGGACACACTCTTAGTATACCTGGTAGGGTTAATAGGTACTAAGGAATGGGAAATAGGTACTAGGTAATGGGAAATTGGTGCTAATTACTAGGATATAGGTAATCAAATCAGAAAATAGGTAACATGTCCCAGGAAAGAGTCAACAAGTACCAGAAAATAGGTACTAGGTAATAGGTACCAGATAATAGGTAGTTAGTTTGATATCTTTATTATGCACCCATACCCATCCTGTGGGCGGTAGTGATAATAGGTATTAGACACTAGATAATAGGTACCAGATAATAGGTAATAAGACACTGGATAATAGGTAATATATACTAGGTAACAGGTGAAATAAAATTGGTCCCCATATGTTCTTCAATAACTTACTAACTACACACCTGTTGACACATGTTGCCTCAAACATGTTTGCATATATTGTCAATAATAGCACTTATGAGTCATTATTGAGACACTTGACACATACTGAACGTATGCTTTGACACGGGGATATATTCTGGTATATATATTAAGCAGGAGGGATACTCAGGCAGGATAACTAGATAAGGTATATCAATCCAGAAGTTGGTAGACTCGTAGATGACATTTACAAAGACTGGTAGACCAGTAGATGTATATCCGTCCAAGCTAGTAGGCAGGTAGCCCGAGATCTATATTCATCCAGGATAGAGACATGGATCTACCAGCCACTAATGGTTGGTAGATTTGTAGATTCGAACCCCCTCTCAACAGATCAGTAGATAGTGACGTCAGCACAGGCACGGTAGACAGTCTGATTACCACAACCCAGAGCCTGAGTGCCACCCCCACACTCACCCCAGTTGTTACCTGATAGACAGGGAGAATTATAGGTATCAGATAACAGGTAATATATATACCAGGTAAAGGTGATATATATATATATATATATATATATATATATATATATATATATATATATATATATATATATATATATATATATATATATTTTTAAATGTGTGTGTGTGTGTGTGTGTGTGTTTTACTAGTGATGTATCGGATATTTGCATCCGCATCCGCACAATTTCTTACATCCGTATCCGCACCCGCATCCGTATTTCACAGCAAACATATATCCGTATATACATCCGCATCCGAAATCCGCGGAACATCCGCACATCTCTAACATCCGCATCAACATCCGTGGAACATCCGCACAATTTCTCATCCGCATCCGCATTCGCATCCGTAAAATGAGTAAGACATCCGTATACACATCCGCATACCGGATATCTAAATTTTTCACATCCGATACATCCTAGTGTGTACTCACCAAGGGTTGCAGGGTCAGACTCAGCTCCTGGCCCGCCTCTTCGCTGTCCGCTACGGGATCTCTGCTCTCCCTGCTCCATGAGCTTTATCATACCCGTCTTAAAAATATGTATGGTTCCTGCCTCCACTATATCTTTCTCTAGACTATTCCACTTAATGACTACTCTGTGGCTGAAGAAATGCTTCCTAACATCCCTTTGACTCATCTGAGCTCAGCTTCTAGTTGTGTCCCCTTGTTTCTGTGTTCCCTCTCTGGAACATCCTGTCACTGTCTACCTTGTCGATTCCCCCCAGTATTTTGTATGTCGTTATCATGTCTCCTCTGACCCTTCTTTCCTCCAGTGTTGTTAGTCCATTTCCCTCAACCTTTCTTCATAGGACAGACCCCCGAGTTGTGGAACTAACCTTGTCGCAAACCTTTTCACTTTCTCTAGTTTCTTTATGTGCTTGACCAGGTGTGGGTTCTAGACTGGTGCTGCATATTCTAGTATGGGCCTGACGTACACGGTGTACAGTGTGTGTGTGTGTGTGTACTCACCTAGTTGTGGTTTCAGGGCCCAGTCATAGCTCCTGGCCCCGTGTACATACACTGAGAGGAATACAGAGTACCACCTGAGTACATTACCTGTGTAATAGTGCCACTGAAGTAAAACTGAGTACACTGTACATCATCTGGCAGTTTCACAGTAGTGTAGTGCACACGTTCGTCCTGAAAATATATGTATATATATATATATATATATATATATATATATATATATATATATATATATATATATATATATATATATATATATATATTGCGCGCACCTCAGCGTGGTCACCCAGAGGAAAATGCATGCTGCATATTGGGCTGCTCTGGCTTCGGAGGAGCTGGAGGAGATTCATAATCTTTGATATATTGTACCAATGTATTCATGTTTGTAAACACAAACCGCACATATAAAGGAGAGGAGCTTACGACGTCGTAAGCTCCTCTCCTTTTAATTTTGTCGGGTGTGTTGTATTTTTCCCGTCACGTTTTTGTCCTTTTTTGTTATTCATGTTTGTGTTTGTGTTTTCTGTCAATGTATTCTGTCTATTAATAAAGTACTTTATAATAGATATAGGGGTGGTAGGAGAAGAAAATATTCAAACAGCTCCGGGGAGAACCTCGAGTTTTCCCCGAGGTACGCTTATTGTCTTCTCTATCAACACTGCGACTAGCCGAGGATTCGATCCCAAAATTCATGACGCTCTAACCCATGGGACCATACAATCTACAAGAACCCCGCACCCAGAGACTGGTGTTGTACCGTGATCTGAGTACATTCGATGATTGGGTGATTCTTTGTAGGATTGTATGGTCCTGTGGGTTAGAGCATCATGGAATTTTCACTACCATGAGGCGGGCTGAAATAACATGGGTTCGAATCAAATATGCTCATGCATGCTTGCTGAAATCCAAGCCCTCGCACACAAAACCTCCTTTACCCCCTCCCTCCAACCTTTCCTAGGCCGACCCCCACCCCGCCTTCACTCCACTACAATTTATACACTCTAAAAGTTATTCTGTTTCGTTCCATTCTCTCTACATGCCCGGAACAACCTCAACAATCCCTCCTCAGCTCTCTGGATAATAGTTTTGGTAATCCCGCACCTCCTCCTAATTTCCAAACTACGAATTCTCTGCATTATATTCACACCACACATTGACCTCAGACATACATCTCCAGCTTCACACCCATATAAGAGTGTTGGTATAACTATACTCTCATACATTCCCTCTTTACTTCCATGGAGAAAGTTCTTTGTCTCCACAGACCCCGAAGCGCACCACTCACCCTTTTCCCTCATCAATTCTAGGATTCACCTCATCCTTCATAGACCCATCTGCTGACATGTCCACTCCTAAATATCTGAATACATTCACCTCCTCCATACCCCTCCCTCCAATCTGATATCCAATCTTTCATCACCTATTTTTTTTGTTATCCTCATCACCTTACTCTTTCCCATATTCACTTTCAATTTCTTCTATTACATACCCTACCAAATTCATCCACCAACCTCTGCAACTTCTCTTCAGAATCTCCCAAAGCACAGTGTCATCAGCAAAAGCAAATGTGACAACTCCCCCTTCGTATCTGATTCTTTATCTTTAACCCCCCACCTCTTGCCAAGACCCTCGCATTCACTTCCCTTACAACCCCATCTATAAATATATTGAACAACCACAGTGACATCACACATCCTTGTCTAAGGCCTACTTTACTTGGAAATAATCTCCTCTCTCCTACACACTCTAACCTGAGCCTCACTATCCTCATAAAAACTTTTCACTGCTTTCAGTAACCTACCTCCTATTCCATACACATGCAACATCTGCCACATTGCCCCCTATCCACCCTATCATACGCCTTTTCCAAATCCATAAATGCCTCGAACAAGTGCTTGTTGAGTTAGTACACCAAACAGGAGTAGAATGAAATTAGCTTAGAGGCGTCCACACCACTGTATGTTCTTTGGGGAGCAGTACAACATCCAGTTCTACTGGGTGCGCTACTCTTAAAGATTGTGTGGTTCAGTGGTCTAAGGCGTCATGTGTTTTCACTCATCATGAGGTGAGCCAAAGCAGCATGGGTTCGGCCCCTGGCTAGTGCAGTGTTGTTATTGATCAATACCACTCGTAAGGCAGGGGTCAGTGGCATCCCATGTCACAAAGTGACATGATGAAATTGATGAATATGGCAGAGATGGCACTCTAAAGCACTCATGATTCATCATACCTCAGCATGGATGATGAGTCTAGTGCCAGTGCCATCAGCCAGCTCTAAGAGGTGGTGGTCCAGGCACTCTGAGTGATGATGTGGTTTATGTCATTGTTGATACACAGGCGATACTCAAAATAACCAAGGTTGTTAGACGTCAGGTCTACCACAATTGTCCCCTTT
>WNWK01022450.1:0-32539 GCA_009830355.1 Cherax destructor
TATAAGTAGTGGTAAATGTGCCTGTAGAACTCAAAATGGCGGCGGTCCACCCCACCCCCAAACCCCCACTTCCGGTCACCCCCACTTCCGGTCGACACCCCACTTCCGGTGGCCAACCCCCACGCCACCCAACGCCCCCATTTTTTTTTTTTTTTCATCCTGAGCAGGTCCGCACCCCTCACCCCCTCACACCCCTGAGACCCTCATCCCTGAGCGGTCTCCTTCCGCGCGCTCGAGCCCCCGCCCCGCCGCGCCCGCCCGCCCGCGCCCGCCCCGCCCCGCGCCCTTCCGCGTCGACCCGCCCCGAGCTGCCTTCTGCAGCGCCTTCTGCTCGGATCGCCCCGCTCCTCGATTTTTTTCGAATTTTCCCTACTTTTTTCCAAAAATTTCGAATTTTAGAGGGATTTCCAATTCCTCAGATCAAGATTTACATCGATTTTCATGAATAATACAAAATTTCCTTGGATCAAGTTCCTTATGGGGTAGAAATTTTCTCGATTTCAATAAAAAGAACGAAAAGACTCATTTTTACTAATTCATCAGAAAAGACACCCTATGGGGCCTCTTTTTAGGTTAAACAAGCTAAAATTATGTTAAAAGAATTTATTGTAGGTTAACACTAATACACATTTTTTCATCATTTATTTATTAATACATATACATTATCGGTTAACAGAGTAAAAAGATACATTTTATTTATTAATACATATATAAATATAAAAAGATACAATTTTCCATGTTTTCAGGTAATATGGTAACCCCTATGGGGTAAGGTAAAAAAAAATTCGATTTCAATAAAAAGAACGAAAAGATAGGCTGACAAGCCTCTCTTTTTTAATCTTTACTGTACATATTTCACCTTTTACGTTACTTATAGACTTACAAGTGAATACTCACACTCCTTAAATGAACCTCCTTTGCATCTCACTCTCCCCATTCACCTCACTCACTCACACATGGATACTTAACCCAGGATAACACAAATTTTCAACACTTTGCTCTGCATACACTTTCATTTTTATTAATTATTCACACAATTTTTCACTCATATCCCACAAAGTCACAAATTCACTATTCTACCATGTACAAACCACCTCACACTCCTTAACCAGGATAACAAATTTTCAGATGTTTTAATATCCATGTACAAGTCTCAACACCTCCCCAGCACCTCACTCTTCCTTTCATATCTCTTCCCTTCACCTCACCTCACCTCACTCACTCACACACACACACACACACACACACAATCCAACGATACTTAACCCATTTCTAAATTCGATATAAGATCTATCACTCATTGAATAACATTTTTAATATTTCATTATAAGAATCTTCTTCACAGCATATATTTTCCCTCATGTGATTAACTAAATACAACTCTTTCTAATCAGGTTTACTATTAAATCATGTTTTTAGTAAAAGAGTTGTCATGAAACACTTTTCGGCAACTCTACCTGCACTACACCTGGGGTCACCGTGACGTCATCACTGGGTCGCCAACAGGATTGAGCAGGTATCTCATACGTATCACACCATGTTTCACATTACAAACTCTATTCAACAATTTTTCACTTCTATATTTTCTTTTAAATTATTCACAATACCTTTAATTTCATTAAAATTTACGCTCACACACACACACACACACACACACACACACCCCATCTCCCACCCATCACAGGCTCACCCCAGCGCCTGAGGCCATGACCTCACCTTCTCTCTCTCTCTACCTCATACACACACACACACGAACACACGCGCACACACACACACACACACACACACACACACACCACCCATTACCCCATCACTCATCTCAATTTTTTCCAGTTTTACTAATTAACCAAAAAGCCACATCCGCCTCCACAGAACATACACACATTTTATACTCAATATAACCAAGAAATACATTGGAACACCTCCAAAACACTCTTATACATCATTTGAATACCCCCAAAACATCATTGAATACTGTGAAAACGACATTGAATACTGTCAAATAGCATTTAAAACACCTCTAACTCATACACCAAACTACACTCGTCCCAAAATCACTCATCTCAATTTTTTCCAGTTTTACTAATTCATCCAAAAAAGATCATTTAACCTATGAATACTTTCACTAAGATCACATTTTTACACATTCCCCCAAAACACCATTGAACACCACCAAAACGCCATTGAATGCACCCAAAACACTATTGAACACCACCAAAACAACATCAAACTTTCCCTCAAAACACTATAACCAACTTTTAAGATGACAAAACCACTATCTAAGTACACTCATCTCAATATTTTTCCCGTTTCACTAATTCATCAAAAAAGTAATCACTAAAACACACTTTCAAAAAACACAATCACCATTGAACACCGTCAAAAACACCTCTGAATACTCCCAAATCATCGTTTGAACACCATCACACCCACATATATTCCCCGTTTTCAGGTAACAGGCTAAATCAATAACTTTCAAGACATATTCTCACATCCCTCAACATCTCATTCATCATTTGAATACCCTCAAAAACACTATCAAACACCACAAATAACATTTAACCTAACCTAACTTTAACTTCAAATCACTCTAAAACATAACACATTACCAAAACTAACACAGTCACCACCAACCAACTAAGACATATCATAATCACATTTTTTTATAAACATCCCCTCAAATCATTATAACCAACTTTATAAGATCATTAATCTCAATCCACTAAGATCACTCATTTCAATTTTTTCCCGTTTTACTAATTCATCAAAGAAAAGACAAACCCATATCCAAAGAACATTTTTCATATACATTCCCTCGTATCACCAACCGAGAACACTATTACTGATTTTTCCTCGTTTTACTATTTCATCCAAAAAAGATCATTAGGACAAAGATCGCTAAAACTATGAATACTTTTTACTAATGGAACACTTCCAAACAACATTAGAACATTTCCAAATTACATTAGAAAATTCCCAGGTTACTTTGAACACATCCAATACAATATTAGAACACTCCCAGATTACTTTGAGCACATCCAAAACAATATTAGAACAACCTCAGATTACTTCCAAACAATATTAGATCTCCATCAAAAACACTCTTATAACTCATTTGAACACCACCAAATCACTCTTGTACATCATATGAACACCTTCAAAAACACTATCATACACCTCAAATAACATTTAACCTAACCTAACTTTAACTTCAAAACACTCTAAAACATGACACACCACCAACCAACTAAGACATATCATATTCCCATTTTTACAAAAATCTCCTCAAATCACTCAAAATCACCATTGATTACTTCCAAGACATCATCAAACTTTCCCTCAAAACATTCCCTCAAAACACTCCAACCAAGATCACTACTTACCTCCAACTCGGATAAAACATGAACACAAAAAAAATACATGAACATAATCCTATCGCAAAAACACAAAACACACTTTCAAAAAAAAAAAAAAACACAACGCCTTGACCACCAAAACACTCTTATACATCATTTGATTACTCCCAAAACACCATTTGAATACTCCCGAAACAATATATAACATTTAACCTAACCTAACCTAACAACATCTAACCTAACCAAAAAAATAGCATCTAATCTAACAACTTAACCTTCAAAAACACTATCAAACACCACAAATAACATTTAACCTAACCTAACCTAACAACATCTAACCTAACCAAAAAATAGCATCTAATCTAACAACTTAACCTTCAAAAACACTATCAAACACCACAAATAACATTTATCCTAACCTAACTTATCCTTCAAATCACTCGTTCACCATTTGAACACCTTCAACTAACACAGACATACACCCTCCAACTAAGTCATGGAACATTATCAAAAAACTAAGACACCTTCAACTAACACCTGAGACATCAACAAAACCTATACAAGACATATTCACCAATCTTATACCTGACATGAGCCATATCCAACATCTAAGACAAATAAAAAATCTAACTCATATACACAATATAATATATAACTGCAAATTACCATGTCACGATCACCACCAACTATAACATATCATGTACCCAAAAAATCTAAGAAACACCAAAACTAAGACATACACTTCCAACTATATCATGACATGAACACACAACCAACTTATACACGACCTAATCACAACAAAACTTAAGACATGAAACATATACACAAAATAAGGCATAAACACAAATATTCTAAGATCCACCAACTAAGACATAATATGAACCCACAAACAAATTTAAACCATCAGTCAGGTCAAAAAATCTAAGACACAGACACCACCAACTAAGATATATACACAAAATAAGACATAGGCACAAAAACACCATAATCACATGATAACCATAAAATCTAAGACATATTAAAAAAAATCTAAGAGATGCACACAAAAATAAGATAGACACCACCAACTAATATGCGACATAAACACAAAATTTTAAAACATGTAACATTAAAAATCTATAACATAATAAAATATTCTATGATATATAAACAAAATAAGACATGATCACTATAACATGCACCCCAAACTTATACACGTCATGATCACAAACAAATTTAAGACATGAGTCATACATAGTACACTATCTACCAAAAATAGAAAACTATCACTTGATCACATAAAAAAATTGACTTACAATCACTTAAGTCATATGAAAACATAAACATAAGTCATATGATGACAAAATTTTACACAAATTTCATGAGTATTACACCAAGATCACTAGCTCATGTACACTTATAACATGAGAGCCACAATCTATAAACACTACTCATTCACCATCCTAACCACTAAATCTGCGCACGAACACTTAAGACATACAACAACTAAAAAATATTAACACAACTTTGCCCACCAAAGATAAGTTATAACCTCCATAACACAAAACTGATTTACACTTTTCTCAAACTGAATATTCATACCACATTTTTCATTTATCATCTATGTACATATCACATTTTTCATCCACATCTTCCCTAAACCATCCTTCCTGGAATATTATAAAAAACTAAGACACCTTCAACTATCACCTGAATCATTTTCAAAACTAACACAGACATACACCCTCCAACTAAGTCATGCTCAAAAACCACTAAAATCGCTAAAACTATGAATACTTTTTACTATTGGAACACTTCCAAACAATATTGGAACATTTCCAAATTACATTAGAACACTCCCAAATTACTTTGAACACATCCAAACAAATATTAGAAAAACTCCCAAATAACATTTAACATCTCTAACTCACCCGCCAAATTACATTCTCAATCACATTTACACACATTTCATTAACTGAAATTACATCTCACTCATCAAACTACACACTCACCCCAAAACCACTAACCTACAACTAAGCCATGAGACATAAGCAAAAACTAAGACATATTCAAAATCTAAGAAATGAACACAAATAAGACATATCACGAACACTATAATATACCCAAAATTTAAGTCATTTACACAAAATACGATAAACGCACAAAAAATACCACGACACAATTCACCACCAACCAACTATAACATATCATCACACCACACAACCAACTTATACAGACCTAATCACAACATATACACAAAATAAGACATAAGCACAAATATTCTAAGATCCACCAACTAAGACATAAAATGAACCCACAAACAAATTTAAACCATCAGTCAGGTCAAAAATCTAAGACACAGACACCACCAACTAAGACTATACACAAAATAAGACATAGGCACAAAACACCATAATCACAACATATTTAAGACATAAGACATGATATACATAAAATCTAAGACATAATAAAAAAAATCTAAGAGATCTACACAAAAATAAGATAGACACCACCAACTAATACGCGACATAATCACAAAAATTTAAGACATGTAACGTATTAAAAATCTATGACATAATAAAATATTCTATTATATAAACAAAATAAGACATATGCAAAAAAATACCTTAACATGATCACTATAACATGCACCCCAAACTTATACATGTCATGATCACAACAACAAATTTAAGACATGAATCATACATAGTACACTATCTAACGAAAATAGAAAACTAACACTTGATCACATAAAAAATTGACTTACAATCACTTAAGGCATATGAAATCATAAACATAAGACATATGAAGACAAAATTTCACACAAATTTCATGAATATTACACCAGGATCACTAAGTCATGTACACTTATACCATGTGAACCACAATCTATAAACACTAACCACCCACCATCATATTCGTACCACATTTAGTTTATCATCTATGTACATATCACATTTAATCACCCAAAATCTTTTCCCTAAACCTTCCTTCCTATACTCATCCTCATATTACCGCCTAGGGATTTTTTAATTCGACGACTCATCATGACGTTATGAGACAGAGTAACCATCACCACTCTTATCACCACCTACACTCTGGTTCTTAACGTCATGTTGGGTCGTCGGATTAAAAAATCCCTAGGTGATAATATGAGGATGAGTATAGGAAGGAAGGTTTAGGGAAAAGATTTTGGGTGATTAAATGTGATATGTACATAGATGATAAACTAAATGTGGTACGAATATGATGGTGGGTGGTTAGTGTTTATAGATTGTGGTTCACATGGTATAAGTGTACATGACTTAGTGATCCTGGTGTAATATTCATGAAATTTGTGTGAAATTTTGTCTTCATATGTCTTATGTTTATGATTTCATATGCCTTAAGTGATTGTAAGTCAATTTTTTATGTGATCAAGTGTTAGTTTTCTATTTTCGTTAGATAGTGTACTATGTATGATTCATGTCTTAAATTTGTTGTTGTGATCATGACATGTATAAGTTTGGGGTGCATGTTATAGTGATCATGTTAAGGTATTTTTTTGCATATGTCTTATTTTGTTTATATAATAGAATATTTTATTATGTCATAGATTTTTAATACGTTACATGTCTTAAATTTTTGTGATTATGTCGCGTATTAGTTGGTGGTGTCTATCTTATTTTTGTGTAGATCTCTTAGATTTTTTTTTATTATGTCTTAGATTTTATGTATATCATGTCTTATGTCTTAAATATGTTGTGATTATGGTGTTTTTGTGCCTATGTCTTATTTTGTGTATATGTCTTAGTTGGTGGTGTCTGTGTCTTAGATTTTTGACCTGACTGATGGTTTAAATTTGTTTGTGGGTTCATATTATGTCTTAGTTGGTGGATCTTAGAATATTTGTGCTTATGTCTTATTTTGTGTATATGTTGTGATTAGGTCATGTATAAGTTGGTTGTGTGTACATGTCATGTCATAGTTGGAAGTGTATGTCTTAGTTTTGTGATTCTTAGATTTTATTTTTTTTTTTTGGGTACATGATATGTCATAGTTGATGGTGATCGTGCCCTGGGTATTTTTTTGTGAATAGGTTTTGAGAAAATTTGTGCTATGTCTTTAAGCCTTAGTTGTAGGTGTATGTCTTAGATTTGGCGTACATGATTATGGATTAGTATGGAGTTGTCGTGTGTTAAAATTTTGGTAATGTCTCATGTCTTAGTTGAATTGTGTTCATCTGTCTTGGTGTTTTTTATATTTTTGTGATGTAATGATATAATTATAGTTTGGTGGATCCTATATTTTTGGGATGTGATGATATGTTGTAGCTTGTAGGTTCTTATATTTTTGGTGGATGATATGTTATAGTTGGTTGGTGGTGAATTGTGTCGTGGTATTTTTTTTTTGTTGCTTTTATCGTATATTGTGTAAATGACTTAAATTTTTGGGTATATTATAGTGTTCATGTGATATGTCTATTTGTGTTCATTTCTTAGATTTTTGAATATGTCTTAGTTTTTGCTTATGTCTCATGGCTTAGTTGTAGGTTAGTGGTTTTGGGGTGAGTGTGTAGTTTGATGAGTGAGATGTAATTTCAGTTAATGAAATGTGTGTAAATGTGATTGAGAATGTAATTTGGCGGGTGAGTTAGAGATGTCAAATGTTATTTGGGAGTTTTCTAATATTTGTTTGGATGTGTTCAAAGTAATTTGGGAGTGTTCTAATGTAATTTGGAAATGTTCCAATATTGTTTGGAAGTGTTCCAATAGTAAAAAGTATTCATAGTTTTAGCGATTTTAGTGGTTTTTGAGCATGACTTAGTTGGAGGGTGTATGTCTGTGTTAGTTTTGAAAATGACTCAGGTGATAGTTGAAGGTGTCTTAGTTTTTATAATATTCCAGGAAGGATGGTTTAGGGAAGATGTGGATGAAAAATGTGATATGTACATAGATGATAAATGAAAAATGTGGTATGAATATTCAGTTTGAGAAAAGTGTAAATCAGTTTTGTGTTATGGAGGTTATAACTTATCTTTGGTGGGCAAAGTTGTGTTAATATTTTTAGTTGTTGTATGTCTTAAGTGTTCGTGCGCAGATTTAGTGGTTAGGATGGTGAATGAGTAGTGTTTATAGATTGTGGCTCTCATGTTATAAGTGTACATGAGCTAGTGATCTTGGTGTAATACTCATGAAATTTGTGTAAAATTTTGTCATCATATGACTTATGTTTATGTTTTCATATGACTTAAGTGATTGTAAGTCAATTTTTATGTGATCAAGTGATAGTTTTCTATTTTTGGTAGATAGTGTACTATGTATGACTCATGTCTTAAATTTGTTTGTGATCATGACGTGTATAAGTTTGGGGTGCATGTTATAGTGATCATGTCTTATTTTGTTTATATATCATAGAATATTTTATTATGTTATAGATTTTTAATGTTACATGTTTTAAAATTTTGTGTTTATGTCGCATATTAGTTGGTGGTGTCTATCTTATTTTTGTGTGCATCTCTTAGATTTTTTTTAATATGTCTTAGATTTTATGGTTATCATGTGATTATGGTGTTTTTGTGCCTATGTCTTATTTTGTGTATATATCTTAGTTGGTGGTGTCTGTGTCTTAGATTTTTGACCTGACTGATGGTTTAAATTTGTTTGTGGGTTCATATTATGTCTTAGTTGGTGGATCTTAGAATATTTGTGTTTATGCCTTATTTTGTGTATATGTTTCATGTCTTAAGTTTTGTTGTGATTAGGTCGTGTATAAGTTGGTTGTGTGTTCATGTCATGATATAGTTGGAAGTGTATGTCTTAGTTTTGGTGTTTCTTAGATTTTTTTGGGTACATGATATGTTATAGTTGGTGGTGATCGTGACATGGTAATTTGCAGTTATATATTATATTGTGTATATGAGTTAGATTTTTTATTTGTCTTAGATGTTGGATATGGCTCATGTCAGGTATAAGATTGGTGAATATGTCTTGTATAGGTTTTGTTGATGTCTCAGGTGTTAGTTGAAGGTGTCTTAGTTTTTTGATAATGTTCCATGACTTAGTTGGAGGGTGTATGTCTGTGTTAGTTGAAGGTGTTCAAATGGTGAACGAGTGATTTGAAGGATAAGTTAGGTTAGGATAAATGTTATTTGTGGTGTTTGATAGTGTTTTTGAAGGTTAAGTTGTTAGATTAGATGCTATTTTTTTTGGTTAGGTTAGATGTTGTTAGGTTAGGTTAGGTTAAATGTTATTTGTGGTGTTTGATAGTGTTTTTGAAGGTTAAGTTGTTAGATTAGATGCTATTTTTTTGGTTAGGTTAGATGTTGTTAGGTTAGGTTAGGTTAAATGTTATATATTGTTTCGGGAGTATTCAAATGGTGTTTTGGGAGTAATCAAATGATGTATAAGAGTGTTTTGGTGGTCAAGGCGTTGTGTTTTTTTTGAAAGTGTGTTTTGTGTTTTTTGCGATAGGATTATGTTCATGTATTTTTTGTGTTCATGTTTTATCCGAGTTGGAGGTAAGTAGTGATCTTGGTTGGAGTGTTTTGAGGGAATGTTTTGAGGAAAGTTTGATGATGTCTTGGAAGTATTCAATGGTGATTTTGAGTGATTTGAGGAGATTTTTGTAAAATGGGAATATGATATGTCTTAGTTGGTTGGTGGTGTGTCATGTTTTAGAGTGTTTTGAAGTTAAAGTTAGGTTAGGTTAAATGTTATTTGAGGTGTTTGATAGTGTTTTGAAGGTGTTCATATGATGTACAAGAGTGATTTGGTGGTGTTCAAATGAGTTATAAGAGTGTTTTGATGGAGATCTAATATTGTTTGGAAGTAATCTGAGGTTGTTCTAATATTGTTTTGGATGTGCTCAAAGTAATCTGGGAGTGTTCTAATATTGTATTGGATGTGTTCAAGTAACCTGGGAATTTTCTAATGTAATTTGGAAATGTTCTAATGTTGTTTGGAAGTGTTCCATTAGTAAAAAATATTCATAGTTTTAGCGATCTTTGTCCTAATGATCTTTTTGGATGAATTAGTAAAACGAGGAAAAATCAGTAATAGTGTTCTCGGTTGGTGATACGAGGGGAAAGTATATGAAAAATGTTCTTTGGATATGGGTTTGTCTTTTCTTTGATGAATTAGTAAAACGGGAAAAAATTGAAATGAGTGATCTTAGTGGATTGAGATTAATGATCTTATAAAGTTGGTTATAATGATTTGAGGGATGTTTATAAAAAATGTGATTATGATATGTCTTAGTTGGTTGGTGGTGACTGTGTTAGTTTTGGTAATGTGTTATGTTTTAGAGTGATTTGAAGTTAAAGTTAGGTTAGGTTAAATGTTATTTGTGGTGTTTGATAGTGTTTTTGAGGGTATTCAAATGATGAATGAGATGTTGAGGATGTGAGAATATGTCTTGAAAGTTATTGATTTAGCCTGTTACCTGAAAACGGGATATATGTGGGTGTGATGGTGTTCAAACGATGATTTGGGAGTATTCAGAGTGTTTTTAACGGTGTTCAATGGTGATTGTGTTTTTGAAAGTGTGTTTTAGTGATTACTTTTTTGATGAATTAGTAAAACGGGAAAAATATTGAGATGAGTGTACTTAGATAGTGGTTTGTCATCTTAAAAAGTTGGTTATAGTGTTTTGAGGAAAGTTTGATGTTGTTTGGTGGTGTTCAATAGTGTTTTGGGTGCATTCAATGGCGTTTTGGTGGTGTTCAATGGTGTTGAATTGTAATGTGTTTGGAAAGTATTCATATTAATGATCTATAAGAGTGTTTTGGAGTGTTAATGCATTTTTAGGTTATATAATGAGTATAAAATGTGTTAATGGTGTTTGGATGGTGTAGTGCTGTGAGTAGTGTTAAATGCTTTTGAATTATAATGGAAAATTGAGATGAGTGATTTGGGGTATTAATGTGTATGAGTGTTTTGGAGGTGTTCAATGTATTTTTGTTATTAGTATAAATGTGTGTGTATGTTCTGTGAGGCGGATGTGGTTTTGGATGAATTAGTAAATGGAAAAATTGAGATGTGATGGGTAATGGGTGTAGTGTGTGTGTGTGTGTGTAGTCTCTGTGTGTGTGTGTGGTATGATGGGGTAGGAAAGTAGTTGGTGTGTTGTTACCTGTTGTGTGCCTAGGCTACATGTGGGCGGTGTGATGCACTAGTGGCCTGTGTGTAGTGTGTGTGTGTGTGTGTGTGTGAGCGTAAATTTTAATGAAATTAAAGGTATTGTGAATAATTTAAAAGAAAATATAGAAGTGAAAAATTGTTGAATAGAGTTTGTAATGTGAAACATGGTGTGATACGTATGAGATACCTGCTCAATCCTGTTGGCGACCCAGTGATGACGTCACGGTGACCCCAGGTGTAGTGCAGGTAGAGTTGCCGAAAAGTGTTTCATGACAACTCTTTTACTAAAAACATGATTTAATAGTAAACCTGATTAGAAAGAGTTGTATTTAGTTAATCACATGGGGGAAAATATATATGCTGTGAAGAAGATTCTTATAATGAAATATTAAAAATGTTATTCAATGAGTGATAGATCTTATATCGAATTTAGAAATGGGTTAAGTATCGTTGGATTGTGTGTGTGTGTGTGTGTGTAGTGAGTGAGGTGAGGTGAGGGTGAAGGGAAGAGATATGAAAGGAAGAGTGAGGTGCTGGGGAGGTGTTGAGACTTGTACATGGATATTAAAACATCTGAAAATTTGTTATCCTGGTTAAGGAGTGTGAGGTGGTTTGTACATGGTAGAATAGTGAATTTGTGACTTTGTGGGATATGAGTGAAAAATTGTGTGAATAATTAATAAAAATGAAAGTGTATGCAGAGCAAAGTGTTGAAAATTTGTGTTATCCTGGGTTAAGTATCCATGTGTGAGTGAGTGAGGTGAATGGGGAGAGTGAGATGCAAAGGAGGTTCAGTTAAGGAGTGTGAGTATTCACTTGTAAGTCTATAAGTAACGTAAAGGTGAAATATGTACAGTAAAGATTAAAAAGAGGCTTGTCAGCCTATCTTTTCGTTCTTTTATTGAAATCGAATTTTTTTACCTTACCCCATAGGGTTACCATATTACCTGAAAACATGGAAAATTGTATCTTTTTATATTTATATATGTATTAATAAATAAAATGTATCTTTTTACTCTGTTAACCGATAATGTATATGTATTAATAAATAAATGACGAAAAAATGTGTATTAGTGTTAACCTACAATAAATTCTTTTAACATAATTTTAGCTTGTTTAACCTAAAAGAGGCCCATAGGGTGTCTTTTCTGATGAATTAGTAAAAATGAGTCTTTTCATTCTTTTTATTGGAATCAAGAAAATTTCTACCCCATAAGGAACTTGATCCAAGGAAATTTTGTATTATTCATGAAAATCGATGTAAATCTTGATCTGAGGAATTGGAAATCCCTCTAAAATTCGAAATTTTGGAAAAAGTAGGGAAAATTCGAAAAAAAATCGAGGGGCGGGGCGATCCGCAGAAGGCGCTGCAGAAGGCAGCTCGGGGGGCTCGACGCGGAAGGGCGCGGGGCGGGGCGTGGGGCGGGCGGGCGCGGCGGGGGCTCGAGCGCGCAGAAGGAGACCGCTCAGGGATGAGGGTCTCAGGGGTGTGAGGGGGTGAGGGTGCGGACCTGCTCAGGATGAAAAAAAAAGGGGCCTACCGGAAGTGGGGTCGACCGGAAGTGGGGGCGGAAGTGGGGGCGGAAGTGGGGGGCGGAAGTGGGGGCGGAAGTGGGGGTGTTGGACAGACCGGAAGTGGGGGTGGGGGGATATATATATATATATATATATATGTTGTAATTATGATGTATATTATCTTTAATATAATTTTATATTGCTGTTATTTTCAATATTAGCTAAATTGAAAATATCTTGCTTTATATTATTATTTGACGTAGCTATGATATTAGGTAGGATGTAACAATTTACACTATATTCTGTGCTCATTGTTTGAGAGTGTTGAGTGGCTGCCCGCATTGGCAAACTACCTTGTTAACTACCACCTCGCTTGTTTGTATCAGCCTGTACCTCGCACCGTGCCGGCAAGTCACGTGATCAGTCACGTGATCGCACCTGAGATGGGAGACCGTCTTGCCTTCTTCACTCTTCTCTGCTGGTCACTGCTGGACCAACATCTCCCTCTCTCTTTCCAGAGATTTCTCTCATCTCTGGTTGTTTGTTTATTATTTAGACTCTGTTTGGTAGAGTATGATTTCGATGGTGAGATGAAACACACTTCTCATAACTCTGTTCACAGAGCCTAGTTTAGGCTTTGTGATTTTCGACGTTTCACTGAGGTTGTGTCACACTGACACTCGAAGATATCCCAGGTCCTGAGCTATAGCTTATGACCTATTTTGTTCTGGCTTCTGCGCACTGTCGTAGTCGGGAATTTGGTTATGCTGAACTTAGATTCAATATTAAGGGAGTTTTATGCCTTTTATGGAGGATCTACAGATGGTCCCCAGTTAGGGTCTTTATTTTATCTCCTTGTTCCTGATGCTGTGCTGTTGCTTGTTAGATTATTATTGTTCAGCGAATCATTCACCTTATTGTTCAAGCAAGCTGTTCTGATTGCCAGTTTGGTCAGGAAGATAGATTACTTGAGGACGTTTAGTCAGTCACTGGTTAAGTCGAGTCAGGTCTTGAGATGTAACCAGCTACTTGGAGCACATACACAAATTCACACACACTCACTTCTATATACAGTATTAGTATTATTTTTAGAATTGCTGACAATGTACCAGACGGTACTTAAGAGCCATAAAGATATGAAATGTGCCTTCAGCATTATTATACTGTATATCTTTGTTATGTTATTTTTCCCCCTATTTATCATCAAGGTTCTACATGTACTAGCATAGGGTATCTACTCAAAAGGTCTTAGGGTAAAAGGAGGACATTATTAGGCTAAAAGATACTTACTCAGGTTTAGCTGCTGCATCTGAAAACTTATTGGTCTTCACATTCCTCTTAAAGGTTATTTAAACCAACATTATAAAAATAGAGCTATATTAAAAAGTATATACATATAATATACAGGTCTCCACTCCTAAACATATAATCAGCCTTTCCCAAAGCACATGGCTCAGCTGCCACCTTCAACTCTCTCTTTCTCAACATTTCTTAACCCTCCAGTGTCTTGATACACTGAAGATCACAGAATGTCATGGTGACATCGATTTACAACTCTCCCCATTACCTTTTGGGCACTCATTCAGCCCTGAAGCCGAGTTAAAAATCAGCACCTACAACACCAGCTCACTCCAGCCGCCATTGTTCTCAGGAAGGGCATTGTGGGAAAACAACATCTCTCTAAGCTCCTCCCCCTTAAACAAGAACACATCACTTTGCATATCCTCCCAACATATCTTATGTTATTACAATGAGACATGCAACTTATAATTAATTAGTTAATAATATGTGTGCATTATTTATATAACCTATTATATTGAGAAAATCAGTTTAATCAGCTCTTAAGCTTTTAAGGCTGGCCAAGCCTTTTAAACTCTCCTGAGCAGTACTGCTGATTAATTCAATATAATTAGGCATTCATGTTATTTAATTACAACAATACATGCTGGGTTCCAATAGCCCCCATAACAAGTCCATAATACCCCATAACACCCCCACCTCCAGACGGAGTCTTATAAAGACGGAGTCTTATAAGACGGAGTCTCACAAAGCTAAGCAGTGTCCCGCAGGATACGTCTAGGGAAAATAAGGTCTTAGCCTAAAGGTGGTAGTAACACTACAAGAGGTTTTACATATACCACAGCACCATAATAACTCTTCACTGTACAGTTATACAACAAGGTGACATACAACATAACAAGTCCATAATACCCCATAACAATCTTACTTCAGAATGATAACAAATTCCCACTCTAGACAGCATACTCCACCAATATTCAAAAGTCTAAAACTACTCACTGTAAAGAACATTCATACTTACTCTTGTGCCTACTACATATATAAAACTTTACACTATAATATAAACCCTCCGCTCAAAATTCTCCTCACCAACTTTAATAGGACCCATGACCAAAACACAAGACACAGATCACTTTTTGATATACCCTGTGTTCATATCAACCTATGTAAAAATTCTATGCACATAAAGGGCCCCAGAATCTGGAATTCATTACCAGTAAATATTAAGATAATCTTGTCTGAAAATCAATTTAAGACTCAACTCAAAAACCACCTACTCACCCAAAACTAAATGATCATACTATAAACTACTTTGAAAAATGCTCATTATTACTTTCCTATACGATAATCTCAATTTTTAATAATGTTACTATTATGTTACCCCCTACTCAATCAAAACTAAATACTCATATTATAAGTTAATGTCAAAAATGCTCAATGTTATTTTCCTTAAGATAATCTCAATTCCATATTACCATTACTGTAACAATCTAATATCATCATATAATAATTTAAACAGTAAAATTTCATCATATTGTAATTTTGAAAACAATTTTTAACTAGAATAAACTCAATAAATTTCTCTAATATTAAGTACATAGTCTTTAAGTTACTAGATTAAGCTGCCCCTAATGCCATGGCATGTCAGTGGCTATCCTTGCACTCAATTTACATTGTAACTACCAATACCATGTAATCTGCAATGAAATAAAATTTACTTTACTTTTGCAATATGAGAGAAGTGTAGGAACTTATATCCTATATTATATAAAGAATTTACTTTGATATTGTCCACCTAGACAACTTTAAATTTGTTAATAAACATATCTTAATTTTAATTTCGATTAGTTAGTATACTATCAGTTGTGATCCTAAAATACTATTCAACTTATGATAAACTTTAATGGATAACTGGACCAGAATACTGACTACTTGTTACAAACCCCAGTAACAGGCTGAGTGCTAGAGGGGTAGACCTTTCTAGGATTCTCTGGAGATACCTATGCTTAATAGATATCGCGTTTTTTTTTTTGTAACAATGACAATAAACTTATATTTGGTTTAATAGAATGTAACTTGTTACCTGGAGTCTACCTGGAGAGAATTCCAGGGGTCAACGCCTCGCGCCCGGTCTGTGACCAGGCCTCTTGTTGGACCAGAGCCTGATCAACCAGGCTGTTACTGCTGGCCGCACGCAGTCCAACGTCGAACCACAGCCCGGCTGATCAGGTACCGACTTGAGGTGCCTGTCCAGTGCCTGCTTGAAGACAGCCAGGGCTTGTTGGTAATCCCTGATGTATGCTGGGAGGCAGTTGAACAATCTTGGGCCCCTCACACTTATTGTGTTGTCCCTCAACGTGCTAGTGGCACCCTGCTCTTCATTGGGGGATGTTACATCGCCTGCCGAGTCTTTGCTTTCGTGCGGAGTGATTTTTGTGTGCAAGTTTGGTACTAAGCCCTCGAGAATTTTCCATGTGTATATAATAATGTATCTCTCCCGCCTGCATTCTAGAGGTACAGGTTTAGGAACTTAAGCGTTCCCAGTAGTTGAGGTGGTTTATCGCACTTATGCGTGCGGTGAAGGTTCTCTGCACATTTTCAAGGTCAGCAATTTCACCCGCCTTGAAAGGTGCAGTTAGTGTGCAGCAATATTCCAGCCTAGATAGAACAAGCGATCTGTAAAGTGTCAACATGGGCTTGGCATCCCTGGTTTTGAAGGTTCTCATTATCCATCCTGTCATTTTCGAGCAGATGCAATTGCTACATTGTTATGGTCCTTGAAGGTGAGATCCTCTGACATGATCACTCCAGGTCTTTGACATTAGTTTTCGCTCTATTGTGTGGTTGGAATTAGTTTTGTACTCCGATGAGATTTTAATTTCTTCGTTTTCCGTATCTGAGTAATTGAAATTTCTCATCATTGAACTTCATATTGTTTTCTGCAGCCCATTTAAAGATTTGGTTTATGTCTGCTTGGAGTCTTGCAGTGTCTTCAGCGGTGGACACTGTCATACAGATTCGGGTGTCATCTGCAAAGGAAGACACAGCACTGTGGCTTATATCCCTGCCAATGTCTGATATGAGGATGAGGAATAGGATGGGAGCAAGTACTATGCCTTGTGGAACAGAGCTTTTCACAGTAGCTGCCTCAGACTTTACTCTGTTGACTACTACTCTTTGTGTTCTACGTGTTAGGAAATTATAGATCCATCTACCAACTTTTCCTGTTATTCCTTTATCACGCATTTTGTGTGC
This sequence comes from Cherax destructor, assembly GCA_009830355.1. Lineage (NCBI taxonomy): Eukaryota > Metazoa > Arthropoda > Malacostraca > Decapoda > Parastacidae > Cherax > Cherax destructor. The sequence goes on from WNWK01022450.1 coordinate 17,525, forward strand.
TATTACACCATGGTCACACTTGTCAAAGGCTTTTGCAAAATCTGTGTATATAACATCTGCATTCTGTTTATCTTCTAGAGCATCCAGGACCTTGTCGTAGTGGTCCAGTAGTTGGGACAGACAGGAGCGGCCTGCTCTAAACCCATGCTGTCCTGGGTTGTGCAATTGATGGGTATCAAGATGGGTGGCGATCTTGCTTCTTAGAACCCTTTCAAAGATTTTTATGATATGGGACGTTAGCGCAATTGGTCTGTAGTTCTTTGCTATTGCTTTACTGCCCCCTTTGTGGAGCGGGGCTATGTCTGTTGTTTTTAGTAGCTGCGGGACGATCCCAGTGTCCATGCTCCCTCTCCATAGGATGTTAAAAGCATGTGATAGGGGCTTCTTGCAGTTCTTGATGAACACGGAGTTCCATGAGTCTGGGCCTGGAGCGGAGTGCATGGGCATGTCATTTATTGCCTTTTCAAAGTCATTTGGCGTAGTGATGATGTCAGAAAGGCATGCGTCTGTCAAGTTCTCATGAAAAAATCATTTAGGTTTTCGATTTTCAGTCTGGTTAGTGGCTCGCTAAAGACTGAGTCATACTGGGATTTAAGTAACTCACTCATTTCCTTGCTGTCATCTGTGTAGGACCCATCCGGTTTAAGTAGGGGCCCAATACTGGTTGTTGTTCTCGACTTTGATTTTGCATAGGAAAAGAAATACTTAGGGTTTCTTTCAATTTCATTTATGGCTCTTAGTTCTTCCCGTGTCTCTTGATTCCTATAAGATTCCTTTAGTTTTAATTCGATGTTTGCTATTTCTCTGACTAGTGTCTCCCTACGTATTTCAGAGATATTGGCCTCCTGTAGCCGCTCCGTTATTCTGTGCCTTCGCCTGTATAGGAAGCGCCTCTCTCTTTCTAGTTTGCATCTTCTCCTCCTTTTCCTTAAGGGAATTTGCCTTGAGCAAACCTCAAGTACCACAGAGTTGATTTGTTCTAGACATAGGATGGGATCCGTGATGCTTAGGCAATGTTATGTATCATATCAGAGCAATGTTGTTGACAACGGTTGTGAAGGTGGTTGGAAATTACAGCAAAATAGTCTGTGAATGGAAAACCTCTATATGAAACTGGGAGGTCATGTATTGCAGACAGCACAGCAGTGTATGCCTGTTCATTGTGCTGTACATCAACGTGACACGCAACCCAACAGAAAACAATACTAACTTTACTTTTGCTAGAGATGCGGCATACACCTGGAGAAGGTTTCGGGGGTCAATGCCCCCACGGCTCAGTCTGAGACCAGGTTTCGTGGTGAATCTGGGTCTGATCAAGTAGGCTGTTACTGCTGGCTGCACGTAAACTGACGTTCGCACCACAGCCTGGCTGGCCAGGTACTGACTTTAGGTGCCTGTCCAGTGCCTTCTTGAAGACAGCCAGGGGTCTATTGGTAATCCCCCTTATGTATGCTTGGAGGCAGTTGAAAAGTCTTGGTCCCCGGACACTTATGGTGTTTTGTCTCAGTGTACTTGTGGCGCCCCTGCTTTTCATTAGGTAAATGTTGCATCTCCTGCCGAGTCTTTTGCTTTCATAGGGAGTGATTTTCGTGTGCAAGATTGGTACCAATCCCTCTACGATTTTCCAAGTGTATATTATCATGTATCTCTCTCGCCTGCATTCCAGGGAATACAAATCAAGGGATTACAACCGTTCCCAGTAATTTAGGTGCCTTATCGTACTTATGTGTGCCATGAAAGTTCTTTGTACACTTTCCAGGTCAGCAATTTTGCCTGCCTTGAAGGGGGCAGTTAGTGTACAGCAGCATTCCAGCCTTGAGAGAACAAGCAATTTGAAGAGAATCATGAGCTTGGCATCCCTAGTTTTGAAGGTTCTCATTATCCATCCTATTATTTTCCTAGCAGATGCAATAGATACATTGTTGTGGTCTTTAAAGGCGAGATCCTCTGACATTATCACTCCCAGGTTCTTCACATTGCTTTTTCACTCTATTTTATGGTTAAAAATTGTTGAATACCATGATACAGTTTTAATTTCCTAAAGTTTTCCATACCTGAGTAGTTCAAATTTCTCTTCATTGAACTTCGTATTGTTTTCAAGATTTGGTTGATGTCCTTGGAGTCTTGCGATGTCTTCGATGGAGGTCACTGTCATGGCAGTTCGGGTGTCATCCACGAAGGAAGACATGGAGCTATGGCTTATATCTCTATGTCGGATATGAGGATGAGGAATAGGATGGGAGCGAGTACTGTGCCTTGTGGAACATAGTTTTTCACCTTAGCTGCCTCGGACTTTACTTTGTTTACTATTACTCTGTGTTCTATTTGTCAGGAAGTTATTGATCCATCTACCAACTTTTCCTGTTATTCCTTTATCGCGCAGCAATTACACCATGGTCACACTTGTCGAAGGCTTTTGCAAAGTCTGTGTATACTACATCTGCATTTTGTTTATCCTCTACAGCATCCAGGACCTTGTCATAGTGGTCCAGTAGCTGGGACAGGCAGGAGCGACCTGCTCTAAACCTGTGTTACCCTGGGTTGTGTAACTGATGGATATCTAGGAGGATTGGGAGTTCTTGGAGCTCAAGCTGTTCCAGAATGTCATCACCACATGTCTGGAAATTCTGTTGGACAATGGAATGGGGTAGAATGACAGTACCACTACAAGAATTGAGGGAATGATGTTTTTCAATAGTTACAGGAATAGCATCGATGGTTGTAAGGAGAGAAAGAGCGTGAGCTTGGCTAGCATTCTGGACAGTGATGATGCATGTACCGCTCTTGAGAGCATGAAAGGATATATCTCTACCAATATAGCATAGGAGCGCCTTGCCAATACTATGGTCGGAAAGATAGGCAGTAGAGGAAGTCAGTCGTAGAGTAAAAAACTTAGTTCATTGTGTATTTTGAAACAGAGTGTGTAAAGGGAGTGCGTGATGTGCCGGTCTTTTCTGAGCAGAATGAGAAGGAAGTGAAGAAGTATCATCAGGTAATGATCTGGGGCGTTTAGGTGTGGGACCGGAGTTGGTCCGACTTGGGATGGGTGGGCAATCTGAAAATTGCTGCACCAGTAAACCAGCAATCCAGGATAGCAACCTCACATCCGTCGAGCCGCCTCGGTGGGAAAAAGAGAGGGTGCCCTAGACACCCACCACAAAGCTTACCTCTTTCGGGCACCACCTCCCGGAATCCAACAGGTAGCCTTCAGAGATACACCCGTTACCTGACAAACACCCAAAACCACCCCGGGAGACCGGAGAGGGATTGGGAGATCTCCAGGTGATCTAGATTCCATGGCAAACTACACCACTGCCAAGAACCTCAACGGAATGGGATGGACCATAGTACCCTTTTCCCTGCCTAGGAGCTAGAGTGCCTGTGGGAAGAATCCCAAAGGCTGAAAATAGGAAGGGGATAGGGGAGGGATGGAGAGGAGGAGGGAAAGGAAAAAAGGCTGGATGGGGAGGACGGGATAGGAATGGGGGGATTGGAGGCTAATTAGGCTCGGTCTGAGGAAGGAGACCAAAAGGTCTAATTCCTCAGACCAAGAGCCTCTTCACCGCGCCAAGGAGCCCCCCTTGAAGAGGAACAGGCCTATAGTTGCTGACATCAGACCTACTATTTTTCTTGAAGATAGGAGTAACTCTGGCCTCCTTGAACCCCTCCGGTACGGTATTAGTGGTGATGGACACATTTATTTTGTGAACAATGGGGATTGTCACACACAACACTGATGTAATATCTCTCCTGTGTGAACTCTCATGTAGTTACTGAGATAAGTTTTCTGGTAAAAGCTTTAAAACACACTGAACACTGATGTGGCTTCTCTCCCATGTGAAGTATTCTCATGTGTCTTATCAAATTGGAATTTTCCGAAATTGTTTTTAGACACACTGAATACTGATATGGTTTCTCTCCTGTGTGGACTTTTAAGTGTTTTATTAAGTCTGATTTTCTTGAACAGACCTTCAGGCACTCTGAACACCTATACTGTTTCTTTCCATTATAAATTTTGAAAAGTTTACTTAATGCAGATTTTTCTTTAAAGGCTCTTGAACACTCTGAAGAATGAAATGGTTTTTCTTGTGTATGAACACGTAAGTGGTTTTTTAAAATCTACATTTCTTAAGAAAGCCTTTTGACACTCGGAACACTTTAATAGTTTCCCTCGAGAGTGAACTTTTAAATGAATATTTAGATAGGATTTTGCTAAAAAAAAAGTCCTTAAACACTCTGAACACTGATAAGATTTCTCTCCTGAATGAATTCTGAGGTGATTTTTTTATATTATTTTTTGAAAAGGCTTTCAGACACTGAAAGCAAGGATGCGGTTTCTCTCCTGAATGAGTTTTCAAATGGGAGTTTAGTTGTGCTCTACAGGAATAGGCCTTCACACACACTGAACACTGATACGGTCTCTCTCCTGAATGAATTCTCAGGTGGACAATTAGATATGATTTTCTTTTTAAATTCGGGGACGGTTTCTCTCCAGTATGAGTTTTCAAATGGGTGCTTAGTTATGAATTAATAGAAAAGACCTTCAAGTGTTTTATTAAACTGGAACATACTGAGAAAGTTTTCAGACACTCTGAACACCTGTATGGTTATTTTCCTGTATGAACTCGGAAAGTGTGTATTTAGGTTTGACTTTTTTGAAAAGGCTTTCATACACTCTGAACACTTGTATGACTTTTCTCTTGTTTGGACACACAACTGACTGTTAAGTTGTGATTGTTGTATAAAAAAATTATACAGTCTTGATATATTTTTGTTTCTGTGTGAACAATCATGTTTATTTTATATATTTATTTATTAAGTGTTTAATTAATTAGGTTCATTCAGTTATGAATAAATGAGAAGTGATAATCGAGAGAAAAAAGAAAGGAGACATGGAACCAAATCTTTTGTTCAAATTTATAACGAGTAAACTAAGTCAGAAGATGAAGAGAAGATCACATAATCCAAGAAGGAAATGTGAGAAACAAAATGTGAAGTTCCCAAATTTTATAGAAGACAACTTGGATGTTGCAGATGTGAATCCCTTAAACAGCTAATGGAAATGGAGGAGAGGGAGGAGGCTGGAATGGAAGTTTGGAATCAGCTACTGTATATTAGCTGTCTTCAAGAAGGCACTGGACAGGCACCTTAAGTACCTGACCAGCCGGGCTGTGGTTCGTACGTTGGATTGCGTGTGGCCAACAGTAACAGCCTGGTTGATTAGGCCCTGATCCACTATGAGGCCTGGTAACAGACCGGGCCGTGGGGGGCATTGACCCTTGGAATCCTCTCCAAATTTTAAGGAGAATCCCTTAAATATAAGCTAGACCAAAATTTAAATATAAAGCAATAGTATGGCATTCAAATAAAAAACAATGTGGAAATCTACAAAAAGTCCAAAAGATGAGCTATAAATGAGTCTCAAAACATAAAAATCATTTTATTTTTTATTATTTTTTTATAAACACATCAGCCATTTCCCACCAAGGCAAGGTGACCCAAGAAAAGAAGAAGCACTTTCATCATCATTCACTCCACCACTGTCTTGCCAGAAGCATGCCTACACTACAGTTAAAAAAAATTGCAACATATCAACACCCCTCCTTCAGAGTGCAGGCACTGTACTTCCCACCTTCAGGACTGAAGTCCAGCTTGCTGGTAAGAAATTATTTTAAGAAACAATAAAAAGCATTGGATATGTCATCTTTGGCCAAGAGGAGAGAAAGATAAACATGATCTCCACAAATAAACCTAAAAGAGAATATCAAAGAATTGGTAAGGAGGATTTCTCAGCACTATCAAATACGGAAGAAGAGTTACTTCAGAGCAGCAGGACATAATAGCAAGTGGTACAGTAACTGGAATTATTAAAAAAAAATTATGAACTAAATCTGACAGAATACCATGTGCTTAGCAATGTTCCAGTATTTATAAATATGTCATAAAAAAACATCAAATTTGAAGGGAAAGCAAAGTTATTGTGAATGATGTCAGACCTGCTGTTAGTCACAATATTTTTGAAGTCAACAAAATCATTCTCAATAAATAAAATTTCAAAATTTATATTTCATAAGTTACACCCCACAAGTCAATTTCAATAGGAATAATTTTGATTAAGAAGCACTGTAACGTGCTGTAGTAATCTGCATTTTTCAAAAATCTTTCAGACTTTACAATGATATGGTCCCTCCTATACAAACTCTTAAGTATTCTATACTATGACTTTTACTATGTATTTTGACTACATAATTTGAAATACTGAACACTTATATGGTTGTGCAATATAATAAGTGTCTGCTTCACAAACTCACACTATACAAACACTGGCTTAACAGATGCCACACATAAGGGAAGGCTTCGGTACAAGTATGAGTTTGATTATATACAATTCGGCTGTTACACTTGCCTGGTCAGTCTGGGTAAACTTGCTTGTGTATAATTTATAACAGCTGGTAGTACACATGAGATGCTTCTTGTTGCTTTACTTTGTCCAGAAGTAACTTCACTTTATGTTTCAGAAGTTCCAAAATGAGCTCTAGAATGTTAATGTATTATTAAAATATTTTTAGCATTTATTTAATCCTTAAAATGAGAACAAAATATTTTAATATGAATATATTATAACAAATCTAGAGAACTTTAATGTTAAATGTGCCTAATTCATGTATACCTGGAGTATACCTGGAGAGAGTTCCAGGGGGTCAACGCCCCTGCGGCCCGATCTGTGACCAGGCCTCATGTTGGATCAGAGCCTGATCAACCAGGCTGCTACTGCTGGCCGCACGCAGTCCAACGTACGAACCACAGCCTGGCTGGTCAGGTACCGACTTTAGGTGCCTGTCCAGTGTCTACTTGAAGACAGCCAGGGGTTTGTTGGTAATCCCCCTGATGTATGCTGGGAGGCAGTTGAACAATCTTGGGCCCCTGACACTTATTGTGTTGTCCCTCAACGTGCTAGTGGCACCCTGCTTTTCATTGGGGGGATGTTACATCGCCTGCCGAGTCTTTTGCTTTCGTAGGGAGTGACTCTCGTGTGCAAGTTTGGTACTAATCCCTCGAGAATTTTCAACTTGTATATAATAATGTATCTCTCCCGCCTGCGTTCTAGGGAGTACAGGTTTAGGAACTTCAAGCGTTCCCAGTAATTGAGGTGGTTTATCGCAGTTATGCGTGCGGTGAAGGTTCTCTGCACATTTTCAAGGTCAGCAATTTCACCTGCCTTGAAAGGTGCAGTTAGTGTGCAGCAATATTCCAGCCTAGATAGAACAAGCGACCTGAAAAGTGTCAACATTGGCTTGGTATCCCTGGTTTTAAAGGTTCTCATTATCCATCCTGTCATTTTTCTAGCAGATGCGATTGCTACGGTGTTATGGTCCTTGAAGGTGAGAATATTTACAATAAATAAAATTGTTACTTTAGTGTGTGTGAAAATAATGCACAATGACATTACAAGGTGTGAAGTTAAGCTACACATACTAGATGATACTATATATGTAGTAGATAGTAGATAGTAGATAGTAACACTTAACATGTAGCACTTCTGACACAGTATAATAATAATAATAATAATAATAATAATAATAATAATAATAATAATAATAATAATAATAATAATAATAGTTTATTTGGACATGATACAAAGAATTACATTTGGTTATTGAGATTACATGAGGTGTACATGCCTAAAGCCCCTAATATGCAGGGCATTTTGGGCAGACTTAAAATTAACTTAAAACTAAATTGTAAGAATTTTTGTAGATAGTTTACAATGAGTATAGGTGAGTATTTAAGCTATGAAATTTGAACATAGTTTAGACATGACATTTTTTAAACATAGTTTTGTACTTTTGTCTTCATTATAAAATTAATTAAATCAGATTAAACAAATTAAAGCAATAATAATAATAAAATAATAAAAAGTTATGGTTGATAATTTATAAAATAAGTAAAGTTGCATATCTAAGTTATAAAGTTTGAATATAGGTTGAACATATCAATTAATTGTAGCAATTTATTGTAGCAATGCAACTAATTGAGTGAGATAACAATTTAAAACAATTAATTGCATTGCAGTTAGTTTACGTGGTCATTATAATGTAAGTGTTGTGGAAATAATTAGCTAAGTATGTAATATTCATAACAGGTTTTACATTCAATTGATTAGTCAGGTTTTTACGTTAAGTGATTATTCTACTTTGCTGGGAATGTTTGATATTGAGCAATTAGCTTTGGGTGAGAAGGTGGTTTTTTAGCATCGTTTTGAATTGGGGTACAGGCAGGGTTTCTTTGGCAATGACAGGTAATGAATTCCAAATTTTCGTGCCTTTTATATGCATTGAGTTTTTACATAGTGTTAGGTGGACACGGGGAACATTGAGGAGTGATCTGTGTCTAGTGTTATGGTCATGTGTCCTGTTAAAATTGGTAAGGAGAAGTTTGAGTGGTGGGTTAATATTTGCATAGAGTGTTCTATGTATGTAATAGGCACAGTAAAAAGTATGGATGTCTTGTATGGTGAGTAAGTTTAGGTTTTTGAATATTGGTGGAGTATGTTGTCTGGAGTGTGAATGTGTTATCAATCTAACTGCTGCCTTTTGTTGTGTTATTAGTGGTCTGAGATGAGTTATTGATGTGGAGCCCCATGCGCAGATTCCATAGGTGAGGTAGGGGTAAATGAGTGAGTGATATAGAGTAAGGAGAGCTGGTTGTGGAACATAGTACCTTATCTTGGATAGTATTCCCACGGTCTTTGAGACTTTCTTGGAGATTTGTTGTATATGTGTCTGAAATTGGAGGCCACTGTCAAGATGGATTCCTAAGAATTTTCCCTCTGTGAGTTTTGTGATAGGGGACCCGTTTATCATTATGTTAAGTGGTGCGTTTGTAGCTCTGTTCCCAAACTGGATAAAATAAGTTTTATCAATATTGAGAGTAAGTTTGTTGGTCATCATCCAGGTAGATATTTTCTGCAATTCAGTATTTGCAGTGTTGGCTAGTATGTCTGGGCTTGGGTGAGAGATAACGTATGTAGTGTCATCTGCAAAAAATATGGGTTTGAGTAGTTGAGATGCATTTGGTAGGTCGTTAATGTAAATGAGCCCGGGACCATTATGCCCTGAATTTTTTTTGACTCCGCCCCACAGGATGGGGGGGAAAAAAGATATCAAACTAACTGTTGTTAGGTATTTGGGTTTGAGGAGTGTCCTCTTATACCATAGTGTGATAATTTTAGGTGTAACAGATCATGGTCAACTGTATCAAAAGCTTTACGTAAATCAATGAAGATTCCCACTGGGATTTTTTTTTCAAGGGCGGTGTAAATTATTTCTAACATGTGTATAATGGCATCATTTGTATTTTTATTGGGCCTGAATCCAAATTGACAGTGGTTGAGTACGTTGTTGGAGGTGAGGTAGGAATATTTTGTCTATGAATTAATTTTTCAAAGATTTTGGAGAGAAGGGGTAAGTTAGATATCGGCCTGTAGTTACAGGTCGCTTGATCTCCCCCTTAGTATTGGGGAACCCTCGCTATTTTGAGTATTGATGGGAAGGTAGAGGATTCAATGGATTTGTTAAAGAGTGTTGCAATAATTGGTGAGAGAACTTGGGGAGGTTTTTTTTGTATATAAATGGTGGTAAGTTATTTAGGTCACCTGCTTTGTTTTTTAGTGTGTTGATTATAAGTGAAACTTCTATTGGGTTGGTTGGGGCTAGGAATAGTGTGTTCGGATAGGTGCCAGTGAGATAGTCGTTAGGTGGAGTATTAGAACTTGGGATTTTGTTTGCCAGCTTTTTTACCTATGGTGGAGAAGAAATATTAGTTTGTTTGCGTTTCAATAGGTGGGAGTAGGGTTCATCTGGTTTTGTTAGTTTGATTGTTCTGTTTGTGGATATCTTTTAGTTCCTAGAATTTCAGATAGGGTTTTCCGGTCTTTTTATATCACCTTGTTATGTAATCTGTTCTCATAGTAAAATTTTTTTTTGACCTTCTTATGAGACTCGTTAGGTTTGATGAGTAGCGTTTTGTTTGTTCTCTTGATATTTGACCCATTCTGTACTGTTTTTCAATAGGTGCTTTATATTAATGGACTTGAGTATGCTGGGGTTAGCCAGGACTATTTAATCTTTTAGTTGTGATTTGTTTATTTTTTTAGGGCAGTGCTTGTTATAGAGGTATTGGGTTTTTTTAAAAAAAATTATTAATACATAAGTCAGTATCTGGGAAGGTCTATTTCTGTTTGCCAGTCAGTGTTTGTCATAGCTGTTATAAAGTTATTTATAGCTGTCTCATTATGTAGTCTGAAGGTAACTTTAGTAGTCTCTAGTGGTAATTTTCCGAGATTTGTTATGAGGGCGGGTGTTTGTGGTATTGTCTGTGATTATGCCTGATTTTAAGGGGGATATGGTGTTAGTCCAGAAGGTCTAATGAGAGGCACAGGTCTCAGAGATTCTCGTAGGTTTTGTTTTTGTTGGGAGCAGCAAGCAGTTGCTCATAGTGTTTGTGAATTCAGTTACTTGTGGGTCCTGATCTTGTAGGAGGTTTATATTGAAGTCTCCGGAGGTTTAAATGGTCTTTGTTCATGTGTGATCAGCAATCATACTTCCTAATTTTTCACTAAATTGTTGAATGTATGACTGGGGTAATCTATAGATGTTTATAACTGTGAGAGGTTTTTGTAGGTATTTGGATTTAAACTTAGCTATTATATATTCTCCATGTTCGTCTCTTGTGCAAGTATTGTTAATACATTCAAGCTGGTCTGAGTATAACATAGCTGTGCCACCTCCTTGTTGGTCTGGCCTACAGTTGTGTATGGCTGTGTAACCAGGAATAGCGTAGATATCTGTAGTATGTGGCTTTAACCAGGTTTCAGTGAGAGCAATGATGGACATACTAGCCTGTAGTGAATTTAATAATGCAGTGAGGTCGTCAAAATGTTTGCTTAAAGATCTGACATTGTAGTTAAAGATAGTTATGTTTTGGATTTGAGTAGTGTTTTAGCCTGTTCTGCTGTGTAGTAATGACAGTTGTTGTTAGGTTCTTTTTAAGTCATTTAATAGAAGGTTTGTATCAGGATCAATGTTTGAATCATAAGATTTAGTGTGATTCTATAATTAAACTTAAAAATAGAACAACGCAAGTAGACTTAAGAATAGGCAATGCAAAAAAGGGTTTCTTCACGGAGTTAGTAGGTTGGATATGTTTACAAAAATGAAAAAGTGAGCTAAGGTAGTCAATTTTTCAGCTAATAAGAATCTAAAACTATAGCACCTGAGTTAGTTAATTAATTAAACAAAAAATTTATATATGGGTGTGATTCTAAAAAAACTTAAGAACAATGAATAATGCTAAACTTAAAGATATGATATCTGATCAATTGATTTTACTAGCTATTGGATTAATACACCTTTAAACAGAAGTCACAGAGGTTTAGGATATATCTTACAGTGTAATTGATTTATTATTTAACTAGCTAATAGAACTGGTTGGAAAATTATTATTATTAATAGTAAGTTATAATGGAACAAATATAAAGATTCAGTATTGCACTAGTTGTGATTATAGAATTTATTAAAGGCAATATAATGAAAATCAGAGTTAACTATTAAAGGAGAAGTAAATGCTAAAGTGTATAATAGGGACAAAAAATAAAATTTATTAAATTAAAAATAGCTTGAAATAAAATTTTAGGCAGTTGGAGAATAGGATAAAAAATAAGTACAATTTTTAGCAAATAAGGTGATTAATAGTAATTATAAATTTAAGAAGAAGCTGGTAAAAGTATATAGGAATGTGGGTTGAAAAATGGGCACAAGTAAAAATTGTATGTATTTAAAAATAAAAGTACTGTGCCTTGTGGAACAAAGCTTTTCACAGTAGCTGCCTCAGACTTTACTCTGTTGACTACTACTCTTTGTGTTCTACTTGTTAAGAAATTATAGATCCATCTACCAACTTTTCCTGTTATTCCATTATCACGCATTTTGTGTGCTATTACACCATGGTCACACTTGTCAAAGGCTTTTGCAAAGTCTGTGTATATAACATCTGCATTTTGTTTGTCTTCTAGAGCATCCAGGACCTTGTCGTAGTGGTCCAGAGTTGGGACAGACAGGAGGCCTGCTCTAAACCCATGCTGCCCGTAATTGATGAGATCAAGATGAGTGGCGATCTTGCTTTTTAGAACCCTTTCAAAGATTTTTATGATAGGGACGTTAGCGCTATTGTCTGTAGTTCTTTTATTGCTTTACTGCCCCCTTTGTGGAGTGGGGCTATGTCTGTTGTTTTTAGTAACTGCGGAGACCCCAGTGTCCATGCTCCTCCCAAGGATGTTAAAAGCAGTGATGGGGGCTTCTTGCAGTTCTTGATGAGTTCCATGAGTCTGGGCCTGGAGCGGAGTGCATGGGCAGTCATTTATTGCCTTTTCGAAGTCATTTGGCGTCGTGGTGATGTCAGATAGGCATGTGTCTGTCAAGTTCTGTGGCACTCTCAAAAAAAAATCATTTAGGTCTTCAATTTTTAGTCTGGTTAGCGGCTCCAAAAACTGAGTCATACTGGGACTTGTAACTCACTCATTTCCTTGCTGTCATCTGTGTGGACCCATCCCGTTTAAGTAGGGGCCCAATATTGGATGTTGTTCTCGACTTTGATTTTGCATAAGAAAAGAAATATTTTGGGTTTTTTTTCAATTTCATTTATAGCTTTTTGTTTTTCCCCGCGTTTCTTGATTCCTATAAGATTCCTTTTAGTTTTAATTCGATGTTTGCTATTTCCGACTAGTGTCCCCCTACGTATTTCAGATATATTGGCCCCCTTGTAGCCGCTTGTTATTCCTTGCCTTCTGCCTGTATGGGGAGCACCTCTTTTCTAGTTTGCATCTTCCCTCCTTTTCCTTAAGGGAATTTGCCTTGAGCAAACCTCTATGCCACAGAGTTAATTTGGTCTAGACATAGGTTAGGATCCGTGATGCTTAGGCAATCTTCCCAGTTTATATCATTTAGGACTTGGTTTACTTGGTCCCCCCTTTATGTTTTTGTTATTGAAGTTGAATTTGGAGAAAGCTCCTCGGGCTGATCAATTTTGTTGATCTGGGGCTCCCCCTTCATGCATGTCTGGACCTCTATTATGTTGTGATTTGAGTATATCGTTTTTGATATGATGACATTTCGTATCAGATCATCATTGTTGGTGAAGATGAGGTCCAGCGTATTCTCTAATCTTGTGGGTTACTATTTGCTGGTTTAAGGTGAACTTGGCAGAGATTTAAAAGTTCATGCATGTGTGAATTTTCATCTGAGCTGCCTCCGGGTGGTATCTCTGCTACCACATTGTTTGCAATGTTCCTCCATTTTAGGTGCCTGAGGTTGAAGTCCCCCAGGAGCAAGATGTTGGGGGCAGGAGCGGGAAGATTTTCCAGACAGTGGTCAATTTTCAGAAGCTGTTCCTGGAATTGTTGGGACGTTGCACCCGGGGCTTGTAGACAACCACGATGACCAGGTTTTGATTCTCGACCTTTATTCTAATACTTCAACTATCATCATTTGAGGCATTTAGTTGTTCTTTAACATATAAGGGACTCTGTGATATAAGGCCAACCCCCTCCCTTTTGCCTGTTCGGGCCTGTGGAGGCAGGAACCACATAGTTTTAAGACGAGGTTTGATAAAGCTCATGGAGCAGGGAGAGGGATGACCTAGTAGCAATCAGTGAAGAGGCGGGGCCAGGAGCAGAATCGACCCTGCAACCACAAATAGGCGAGTACAAATAGGTGCGTACACACACCTCAAAGGAGGCAACAACGGGTCATGATCCGCCCATGTTGACACTTTACAGATCGCTTGTTCTATCTAGGCTGGAATATTGTGCACACTAACTGCACCTTTCAAGGCGGTGAAAGCTGACCTTGAAAAGGCAGAGAACCCTCACCGCACGCATAACTGCGATAAACCACCCCAACTACTGGGAACGTTTGAGTTCCTAAACCTGTACCCCTAGAACGCAGGGGGAGATACATTATTTATACAATGGAAAATTCTCGAGGGCTTAGTACCAAACTTGACACAAAAAACACTCCGTACAAAGGAAAAGACTCGGCAGGCGATGTAACATATCCCCAATGAAGAGCAGGGGTGCCACTAGCACGTTGAGGACAACACAATAAGTGTGAGGGGCCCAAGATTGTTCAACTGCCTCCAGCATCATCAGGGGGGTTACCAACAAGCCCTGGCTGTCTTCAAGCAGGCACTGGACAGGCACCCGTCGGTACCTGATCAGCCGGGCTGTGGTTCGTACGTTGACTGGTGCGGAGCGTAACAGCCTGGTTATCGGGCCTGGTCCAACAAGAGGCCTGGTCACAGACCGGGCCGCGGGGGGGTTGACCCCCGGAATTCTCTCCAGGTAGACTCCAGGTGCGTGGTGAGGTATCACAGTGGGCGCCGTGACGAGCGGTGTACCGCGGGGGTCAGTCCTAGGACCAGTGTTATTCCTGGTATATGTAAATGACATGACGGACGGGATATACTCAGAGGTGTCTCTATTCGCGGATGATTAGAAAAAATGAGGAGAATCACATCGGAAGAGGACCAGGCAGGGCTGCAAACAGACCTGGACAAGCTCGACATCTGGTCAGCAGTTGGTTCTGAATTCAATCCTCCAAATGCAAAGTCATGAGGATCGGAGAGGGGCAAAGACGCTGACAGAGTACAAGCTAGGCGGACAAAGGCTACAAACCTCGGCAAAGGAGAAAACCTTGGAGGAGTATAACGCCTAGCACGTCTCCGGAGGCCACATCAACCAGATAACTGCGGGCATATGGGCGTCTGGCAAAACCCTTTGATTAGCGTTCCTTACCTTAAAAGGAATCGTTCAAGAATGATACCGTTAAGTCAGGCCAAATAGAATATGCACCAGTCTGGAACCCACATCTGGCAAGCAGAAGGGAAAAAAGAGAAATGCAAAGGTTTGAGGTTAGTTCCCCAACACAGGGGGGTGCTTTGAAGAAAGGTTGGGGGAAA